>VUJU01004812.1:0-16703 GCA_009835225.1 Aphis craccivora
TTGAAAATTTTTTACTTTTGACCCCCCAAAGTACCAACTAGATTCACTTTCCTACCAGAAACAGGTGTCACTTTTTAAAATCGAAGCAATATGTTTTACTGCTCCAAAACTTGGTGAGAGACACAAAAAAAAAAAAAAATAATAAAAATAAAAATAAACACATCATTGTAAAATCAATATATTCTTCACTCCGTTCAGAATCTAAAAATGTTTGAACAGTTAAAAATGAACAATATTGTTAATATGCGTATAGTTGTAGATAACCGGAACAACTTATTTTTAATATCAATAAAAATAAAAAAAATAAAAATAAAAAAAATATAATAAAAAATAATAATAGATTTTTGTTTGGATTTCTCATCCCCTCCGTAGACATTCATACAACACACACACACACACACACACACACACATACACACACACACACACACATACACTCACAAAATCCCGACTGTGTCACGGTATTGGCAATATATAGGTAAACCTATATATTATTAAAACACATTTCCGTAATAATATATTATATTGTCATCAAATAATGCATACGCACCAATGAAGTATAGACAACGACAATGTAAAACAGTTGTAATATTATATTAACAATGTGATCCTAATTGTTTACAAGCAGGTATTATATTATATTTTTTACAATTTTAATAATTTTATTGTTATTTTTGAACGACAGTATACAATTTTAATTATATGCTCCAAAGAAGACTATTTTTGGAATATTCCGATACATATGTAAATCGGTTTTTAAATTAGCATTAACGTTATAAGTTTATTACTAATTAATTAAATTAAATATGTTTACACTTGTACAGTGCTAAACGTCTGCAGTGACAGGTAACCGAACAGTTTACTCGGTTATTGATAATTGAACTATTGATAATAGTATAAAATTAATAATTTTATAATTAATGTTTTCGACTATGATGTATTGTTATAAGTACTGTGTTATTTTTTGTAATTTCAGTATTTATCAGGCTTCATTCACGGTCTCACTTATTGCTTATATCAATTGGACATGCCTCACGTCACATTCTATAAATGACGATTAAAAAAATTGTGTTTGGATATTCGATCGAATAACTTGATAATATTTATACGATTTCTCATATAATTAATATTATACTTATATAAGACAAGAAAAATATTGAAAATAAATAGACTTAATATTTTTTTATATCTAAGTGTTTGAAGTTCAAATTTTGACAAAATTAGTCATATACTCACGATAATTAATTATGCTTAAGCATTACAAGGTTTCTTATAAAGTTGTTCTTACAGCAGACTATATTTTTTTTTAAATACATATTTGTACAATTGTTTTTTATAATATAAAATACATATTGTTATGTTAAACATTGACGAAATCGAACATTTAAACGAAAATTAACGATTTTAATTTCAGTTCAATAAATATCATTAAAAATATTGATTGACCATATCAAATGTTTGTTCGCATTAAATCTAAATTTAACTCATTCATTACAATTTACAGTGATCTATTCAAAGACAAGGTTTAAGGTACACTTGACAGTTGATATACCTATTACCTATACTATGCATCAGAATGACAGAGCTAGTTAACACCCTATTGTTTTTGTTCATGAAAAATTTTTTTAAAGTTATAATAATGTTTTTATTTGATAATACTTGTTAAACACATTTCTATTAAAATTATGTAAAATTTTAATTTTATTAAAATCGTTAATGTAGATATATACATTGTTTATAGGTAATGTAATAGACAACGTTAATAGGTACAATATAATAGATTTATCATGGATCGTTGCACATATTGTGTATTATACATTTTGAATAGTGTACGTGTTAAGTTTTTACCTAATCCAAACATTTCTAACTATTTATTCTAACTTTATTATATTAGTCAAGTATATATAAAACATCACATTTGTAGTATAATTTCTTTCCATTAATAAACATTTGTGTTGGCTACACTACAAATGAGTTTAATATGTAGAACTTTCACTAGTTCAACGTACTCAAGTATAATGATGCCCAGTGTCCATCAGCATTCGTAAGTGTACATCGAATAATATATTTTGTACTGCTGCAGCGGTGACTTCAATGATATTGTTCGAAAAGTAAGATACTATACATATCTAGAATATATAAAATAATACTGTACTAATACATGTATCTAATAAGCATACTAAATTATAGGTAGGTACATTAATACAATTATATTGCAAATCAAATATTAAAACTAATATTAGTTGTAGATAGGTGCATTTTTTTTTAATAATTGTTTAGAATCAAATAATTTTTGGTTTTTTAAAAGTAATATATGTTTATTATTTTGCTTAGTAAAATCTCTTTAATATCTAGAAAGATATTCCAAAGAAGTAGGTATATTTATTGATATTGTAGATATTATCTACTGTTTAATTTTTTTTTTTTTTTGAATTTGATTTTTGTAGAAACCCGCTGGTATTATAATACAATTTGCATAAATGATGGTACAATACATTTTAAAATAGGTATATCTACTATCTATAGTTATTATGATCGTTAACACATTTCTACTGAGTGTCCTTGAATTTTCCTTTCACCAATACGTATATAATATGTATACTGTATACAATGTTAAATCAAACACTTAATGATAGTATCTCGTATTATACAAATGATAATACTGTACTTTCTAAACATTATTGTAATTATTGGTACAATTTAATTATAATAATATTAATAATATATATTTAATTAAAAGAAGCTAAATGTAAACATTAAATTAAAAATTTATAACAATGCCAACAGTTATTCACAATGAAAAATATTCGTCAGTTTCAAATTCAGACAATGAGATGGCGATCAACCGCTACTGCACATACACCACACGTCTCCACGGGATCACCTGAAGATTTAGAAGTGAATAATGAATTTATTACAGCTAAACACTATAGCGAAGTGCCAGGACCCATGCCATGGCCAATTATAGGAAACACTTGGAGAATGTTACCAGTTATAGGTATTATATACATTATATAAGAACCGTTAAAATATTATGAATAAACTGTATACTCCTAAAGCTAAAATATGTATTTAAGACTTTAAGTATACACTGTATACAGTAAAAAATGTATATTAAATTAATTACTAACTTATACACATAAAAAAAAAATTATTATCAATTAACTTTTTTGGCTTTTTTTTAATATGGATATATAAATATAAGTTATTTTACTCACTTATGAAAATTGAAAAAAAACTAAAAAAAGGAGAAAATTTAAAATAATATCTATAAGTAGCTCAAAAAAGCTAAATATTTTAAATATTTCATCATGTCTTGAAAATTCATATCTAAACTCTAAACAATTGTTGAACATTTCAAGTCTCAACATAACAAAAAATGAAATCGATTTGATTAAAAACTGATCTTAACTATATTTGCTTTCTCTAATTATTATTTTAAAAAGAACTGAGTAATTTCTACTTTTGACCCCCATACAACAAGATCAAATTTTCCACTAAAAACTTCTTTTGAACATTATGATGCACTAATATTGGAACATTTTCTACTAAAAAATGTGTCTTCAATCTTCACAAGTTGTATATACCGCTCTGCTTAGAATTTAAATTATATCAATTACTTTTTTTTTAATTTACCAAGAAACCTTAATAATTGTAACCTAAAATTTTTGATTTCAAGCTTATTGTAAATGAATGAATTACATTTTTTCTTTGGTCTTTCGTTTATTATAGTTTTTATTGAATAGGTACGTTGTAGATTGAACATTTGTATTTTAAACTGTTATATAAATATATAATACTAATAATATTGACTAATAATTATTTAGGTTCTATTTAAAATTACCATGTAAAAAATATTATTTTTAAAAATTTTATACGATTTTTTTTTTTTTTTTGATAGTCATTGAAAAATTTATACTTAGAAATAAGAATTATATTAAAAATATATTAGTAAATTAAAATTTAAAATTCGTTATGAATATAAAATATTTGCTTTATCATGTTAGAATAAATCAATTTGTTTTGAAAAATGCAATTACATGCAAAATGAAATTTCACATGTATCCTGTCTCCTTCAAATGACTTTGTTTATGTTTTATTTATCAATTTATACGATATACCAAGATTTTTACCTATCCAAATTTATAAACTTTCGAGCCCTGATTATAATAATAATTTATATTATATTGTTTATAAATTATACTGTAAAAATTTAAATATTATATTTTATAAGCTCAAACTTTTAATTATTATAATATATATTACATTGAAGGTCCGTATCAGATATCAGATTTGGCAAATGTTTCCTATATATTGTACAAACAATATGGTAAAATAGCAAAGTTGGGAAATCTTGTTGGTCGACCGGATTTATTATTTGTTTACGATGCTGATGAAATAGAAAAAGTGTATAGACAAGAAGGTGATACACCATTTAGACCTTCTATGCCATGTCTGGTGAAATATAAAAGTCAGGTTCGAGGACAATTTTTCGGAAGACTACCAGGTGTTGTCGGAGTGTGAGTATTAAAACATAAAATAAATACAAAATATACCTATCACAATTTAAATATTATATTATATAAATTGACTATATTTAGACACGGAGAACCGTGGAGAGAATTCAGAACTAAAGTTCAAAAGCCTGTTTTACAACCACAAACTGTTAAGAAATATATTCAACCAATTGAAGAAGTTTCTGACTATTTTATAAAACGGTACTTATAGTTTTGAACAACACAATATTCACACATAATTAATGATCTAGATCGAAAATATAGATCTTCTCATATAGCTGCATGTTATAATTATTATTTATTATTCATTTTATAATACTTTTTTGTACAGGATGCAAGAAATGAAAAACGAAAATTCTGAAATGCCAGCTGACTTTGATAATGAAATTCATAAATGGGCTTTGGAGTGTATCGGTCGTGTGGCATTAGATGCAAGACTAGGTTGCCTAAGACCAGATTTACCAAAAAATTCAGAACCACAAAAAATAATCAATGCTGCAAAATACGCTCTCCGCAACGTGGCTTTATTAGAGCTTAAGTATCCGTTTTGGCGATACTTGCCTTCTACACTCTGGAAAAAATATGTTTCAAATATGGATTATTTCATTGAGTAAGTATGAAACGAATTATAATACCTTTTAAATTAAGTCAACAGCAGTTAAGTAGTTGCATCGAAAAAATCGATAGTTTTATATTTCTACTGAGACAGAAAAAGAGTCTACCAAAGTAGCACACATTTGTATCTACAGTTACTAAATGTAATACATAGTATCATAGTATTATAGTACACTGTACAGTATATATATTATTACAATATTTTTTATGGTTTATTGGAAGACTGGGGAGTAGGGAATTAAGATTTTTAGAAATATTTGCACTACTTACCTATCAATATTATCATTATTTAATTTTTTTCCCGTATATTTTCGAAAAATTACTTTAAAATTAAAATTTTAATAATATAAAAAATGTTTACATTACAAAAAAAAAAGTAGGCCAAGTTAGACAATAAAATGTCTTTTATATTATGTCATAAGTCATAACATTAAACGTGTATATAATATGTGTATTGTATAGCCATATAGGTACTTAAAAAATAAATATAAGTCATTCTAATCTTATCTATATTAATAAATTATTAATATTTTAATAGAATTTGTATGAAATACATTGACGATGCTATGTTGAGATTGAAGAATAAACCACAATCGGTGAATGAAAGCGAATTGTCTTTGGTTGAGAGAATTTTGGCAAACGAATCTGATCCGAAAACTGCTTACATATTGGCGTTGGATCTTATTTTGGTTGGAATTGATACGGTTTGTAAAAGTTTATTTATGTTTATTTTAGTAATATGAATTAAAATTATTGCTACTAAACCTACTTTTATAATGAGTAATTTTACTACGTATAAAATTTTATCGATTGCTTTTCCGAGTTAAGAGTAATATTTAAGCGTAGTTTTTTTCAATAAATAAAATTTTTTGGTACTAGTATTTTACTTACCTATGGGTGCCAGTTTTTACCACAAAATACTAGGTATTTGTCGAAATCTGTTTTTGTTATTTATGTATTATATTGTCCATCAATTAATTGTAAAGTTTTTTAAGTATGTCATACATTTTATTGTAGTTTCTATTTTCATAAGTGCCTATGTATGTATAATTCACGTTTAACTAATAATATAATATAAGTACTTAAAATACTTAAGAACTGATCTATAAAATTAACTGCTGTTTAGATTTCGATGGCCGTATGTTCAATGCTCTATCAAATAGCCACACGACCAGAGGAGCAAGAAAAAATACATCAAGAAATATTGAAAATTTTACCAAATAAAAATGATAAACTTGACGCAAGTAAACTAGAAAAAATGGTTTATTTAAAAGCGTTTATCAAAGAAGTATTAAGGTAAAATTGTATAAAGTTGCCTTTAAAGTTTACTCTACTTATTAAATAATTTTTATTTCAGAATGTATTCAACCGTGATTGGTAATGGTAGAACCCTTCAAAAGGATATGGTGATTTGTGGATATAAAATACCAAAAGGTGTAAGTTTAACGTTATAATAATTAATAATAATAACATTTAACAATAAAATATACCTATAGTAATAATATTAGTCGAATGAAAGGAACAATGTTGTATTCTATTTAACTAATCAATACAAATAAATCATAAATTATTCAATATCCTGAAATTTCTTGAATAATGGTTTCCCAAGCTATAAAAATAAAATATATTAATTGTAATCTATAATAAAAAAAATTATAGTAAAATTTACTTTTATCAAAATACTTAGTGAAATTTTCTAAATTATTGATACGAATAGATTGTATATCATTGTAATTATTTTGATCACTTTCGTTATTATAATACTTGATTAACTGTTGTTCTTTATTTTTATCTAAATTGATTGTTTTCGTCCAATTTAAGTTTTCATCTGAATACTTATTTATAATTTCCTCACATTTTAAATAATATTTTGAATGCTTGTCTTTGTCTTCTTCTAGTTTGTTTTTATCGTGAAACGAACCGGAACCATTATTAATTGTTTCCGAATAATTTTGAATATTACAAGTTTTTGTGAACATCTTAGATTTAGAAGTTGATATCTATGTATATATTTGCACACGATAAAAAAAAATGTTTTAACAAAAATAAAAGACATTATTCAAATTTAATTATTATTTTATAGGAACACTAAATAAACTTCACAAAATACTTTTTTTAACAGTAAATATTCATTATTTTTAAAAATGTTGACTCAATAAAATAATGAATGCTAGAAAACTCTTAAAAAATTTACATAGTATGATAAATGATAATAAAGTTTATTTTTTATATAGATTCAGTTAGTTTTTCCAACAATTGTTACGGGGAATATGGAAGAATATGTAACGGACTGTAAACAATTTAAACCTGAAAGATGGTTGAAACAATCATCAGGTTATATTCATCCATATGCTTCGTTGCCATACGGACATGGTCCAAGAATGTGTCTAGGAAGAAGATTTGCCGATTTAGAAATGCAAGTTTTCTTGGCGAAGGTAATATTCATATATTATAATTATACCAAATAACTATTTTTAATTTGTTATATTTAATCTACTTTTATTAACTATTGTATCCTGAATAATATTTTGTAAGATGATATCATATTGTATTATAATTTAAAAATGCATTGTTAATAATCTTATGAAATATATTTAATTTTGTATAGTTGATACGATCGCACAAACTTGAGTATTTGCATAAACCATTGGATTACAAAGTAACATTCATGTATGCACCTGATGGCGAATTAAAGTTCAAAATGACTGAGAGGCCTACGCCATAATAAAATCAACAAACCCACAAACAATTCATTTGAACATAAACTAAGAATACTTGTTTTTATTTTATTTGTTATACTATATTTTTATTACCTTTATATTATCATGTTTATTTTCTTGTAACTTTTGCTGATTTATTGTGTTAATAAATGTTGAATTGGATAATGGATTTGAATTAATATCCATGACGTCCGAATTTAGTTTTTGATTTTTTCCAATTTCCTGATCCGTATATTCAAAACCTATGTAAACCAAACTTTTTTCGTATTCATTCTTGTCGAGAGATTCTGTTAATGGTTTTATGTTCCTATACACCACAAATTACTAATATATAGTTGTACCTCTATTGATGTCCAATTACATTTTTATTAAAAAATCATAAATACTTGATATGTTTATTTCTTTTTGAATTTTCTGCTTTAATTATACTATAAGTATTTTGACCATTATGACTATAAAAATCCCATTTATGTATATCATGGTAATCATTGAAATTTTGCATTTTGTAGCTTTCAATAGAATTGTCTGTATACTGACAATTTTGACCTTAAATACATAAAAAAGTTATGGTTTAATTTAAATATAGTAAAATTTTATTTATAATTAAATATAATTATACCTAATGCCTTTAAAATCAAATTTTAAAAAATTATGCACTAAATAGAAATGTATTTCTTATAGTTTAAATGCAGCGAAAGCCTGTTGTACGACATTGCACTTTTTTTTCTAGAAAACACTTTAAAATACTATTTTTACATAGTGACTAAAATAAAGTATCGATGCCTCTTTAAATTTTTGTATTATACATAATACATATACTAATATACGTACGATCGGTTCAATATTAATTTGTAAAAATTTTTCTAATAACATCAAAAAATATCATTAAAAGTTGAATTTTCATTTTATATAATAATTATGGTGTTATATTTTAAAACAAAAATAAAACATGATATTTCATAAAATTCTCGTCCGTTACGTATAATTTGTGAATTTAAAATCTTGGTTTTTTAAAATTTTATTTGTTTGGAATACGGTTATTGTTAAATAAATTTAGTTATCGGTTGTTCTTTTATATAATTGTTTCCCTCTGATTTATTATTTTCTTTAATTATTTTTTTAAACTTTTTTTTATACTGTATATTTAGCTTGATTAAGATTTAATTTATATATCCACGAACATGATGGTGATACGTATGTATATGTACACGGATAAAAAAAACACCGAAATATAATTAAACATCAGTCGACCAAGTATGTACAAGTATGTAGGTATAGATAAAATTAATAAAATTAATAGATAGGTAATAATAACGACATCAATGATTATTATATACTCGTCCATAATAATTATAAAATTAAAATAAAATATTAACATTATTTAATCTTTAATTAAAAATCGAAACGTTATATTACTATTTAAATAATTTAAGTACTTTTAGTGCATTTAGTTCCTTTATTGATGATCATCGTTTTAATATCATTACAATTCTCATTTCTGTCGTACAATGGTTTTTCATTTTGAGTTGTAAAAAAAATTGAATTTGAACACATTTTTACATTGTCGCTATCATTTGAAGGAGTAACTACTCTAATTGAATTATCTCGTTGATCATTAGACTTATCTAATTGACAATTATTCTGATAATTTTTTTTATGGTCTTGCTTATTACGAAATTCTGTGCAATTATGATTTTTAGGTAAATTACTGTTACACATAAAATCATAACTTTTCGATCGTTCAACGATCCGATTTTTAAACACGTATGCTTTTTTTAATCCAGTTGAGCTCGGTGGTTTTTCATCAATCAGATTATGAGATTTTTTATTTTTCCTCAAATCGCTATCAACTTTTTCAAAATTAGCATTGTAATCTTTAATTTTTAATCCTGAAATATTAAATATATGAATTTATATTCATTATTCATGTTGTGAATTTATTATATACATATATTGAAAATAACTACCTACTTACCCGGCTTTTTAAATTCTTTTTTGTTTTTACATGCTGTCTGATTAACTCTATCACAATGTTTTTCAGACAAATCGGTTGGCTTTAAATTTATTTCACTTATTTTGTCAGTTTTTACGAACTGCTGTTGATTGTTTTTGGATCTCTTCTTTCTTTTTCTATGCCGGGTATTATCTACAATATTTACGGTCTTTTCTTTCTTTAATTTATTTTCAACAATCTTTAAATCACGAAATGATTCATTAAATAAGAAGGTGTAACATCAGTCGTTTTAACAATGATTTAAACATAATTTATAGTCTTATAGATTACTGCGTATAGATACTATGCAGAGTGCTATTATAATAGACAAATCTACCTAATTACCCTTCTATTTAACAACGTGTAATGGATTAACACAAAACATTTAGCCATAAACGCGATTATTGTTAATAAAAACATTTTATATTTTTAATTTTATTGAAGTTAAAGTTATTATAATTAGTAGAATTAGTTAATTACAAATGTCAGTTATTTCTGTTACACTATTCAGAATGAGTACGCGTAGCCGTAAACCTAACCTATACTATTATAGTATACGTATACTTAGACATTAAATAATTTATTTATTGAAATAATAGCTAGGGTGGATGTATGTGTATGTGTATGAAGGATGGTGGTACGTACCGCATGGTGATATTTTTTAGTCATTTTTCATAATATGTATCCAAATACAAAAAAATAAATAAGGTATAGATTATTTTTTTAACAAATTAGCATTGTTTATTTATAGCTGTTGTTGCTAATGAATTCAATATTGCTAATTTTCAAAATTAAAAAATGTTGTAGATAAAAAATATAATTTCTTCAAAATATACTTTGAATATAATAATTTAAATAATTGATTTGATAACAATAATTTAATGTATACTATATAGTATAAAAATATAAATGTTAATTATTTTAGAAGAAAATGATTATTAATTATGCCATATTTTTGAATTGTATTATTATTATTATTATTTTATTTTAAAACATGTCTCAAAAAATGTTCTCTTCGTTTTTTTCTCCTCAAGTTGTGAAGGTTTTAAATTCAATGTTTTACTATTTTTAAGAAATAATGATGTATAATCTAATTATTATGTATTTTTCATTTATTAAATATTCTTAATATTATATATTATATAATTATTAAACTAATTATTTATATTCTTTAGTTGAATGCTTAGATTTAATAGATTTTAAAGAACCTTTGTTCGTTAAACTGTTTATAAATATTTATAAACACACACACATACATATACATATTATATATTATATATATGAAATTAAATAAATAATGAAGAAGATTTTTACTTGTTGTACTCACTCAATTCCCAATTATTTGACTACAATGAAATTATAGTTCTACTGATGTTGATATTTACAAAGATAAACCAAGTATTTGTTAAAAAAAAAAAATAAAATTAAAAAATAATATTACAAAATAAATAATAAATTATCGCATAATAGTCAAAAGGAGATCATATTGCAATAGTAGCTATAAGTACATGGGCTGTGGGATGTAGGTACTGTTGGTTTTTAAGTATACTAATTCTAAAATTAATAGTTATATACACAATATATAGTAGAAAGCAGACAATAAATCATTTTATTACGACATTAATTTATATTTATACGACATAAACTTGGAAATAAAAAAACTATAAAAGAAACATTTAAGTCTCAAGTATATGTGTGTAACTATCACAATTACTCATACACCTAGGTATTTTAATTACCTTATAAAAAAACGAATGATGAATGATTTTATATCGTACTTACTAAATTCAATTAATCAATTAACATTTTACGTGGAGTTGTTTGAAGAAATTTAATCTTTTTGATATTTTAGCATTATCCTATGACCCATAAACATTGATAAGAATTCTTTCGCTTGATTATATACCTAGATTGAACATTTATTAAACTTATTAAAGTATTTAATAAGTTGTTATTACCTAAAACCATTTAAGAATAATAAAAATACATTATATTATGCACAACTTTTTATACTCAAATTTTGACAAAATTTGAAAATTGTTTTGTATTTTTTACTCTACAGCAAAGTAGTTACTTAATTTATTTAAAAATTGTCAACAAATATGACCTAGAAACTTAAAGATAAAAAATCACATTTTAATGCAAGTAAAAGAATTCAATAGTAATATTTTTAATTTTAAAATGTAATAGATCAATATTGATACTAGCTTACACAATGTACGAGTATATTATAAATTATAATCGAACCTTTTTTTTCTAATAAAGTACCTTTATAAAAATTAACAGAAATATATTATCATTTTTTATTAGGTACCTATGAGAAAAATAACTGAAAATACCATTAAATGGGAAATAAGCTAAAATAATACTTAGCGTAACTAATCAAAAATATTTTTTACAACAAACTGAAGAAATAAATTGGTGTGAAGTAAGCCGGAACCGGTATACATTTACATTTTACTCTACTACTCAGATTTCTTGATTATATTAATATCAGCTACGTCCATCCGGTTGGATCGTTGGGCAGGGGATAAACAATCGTGAAATTAGTGTCTATATAATATCTTCGTTGCAATACCGTCCTTTCACTGCAAAATTTCCTTTTTTTTCTGAACCGGACTGACGGGTCTTAGCTCGTGTATTATTTATATGTAGGCAAGTATATTACGAAATAAACATTTAAGTTAATTTATCCCACGGCAAATTTTCGAAAGAGAAAACCCTACCTAATACCTACATTGTAAGAAGTACCTAGCTATTGAGCTATACGCGTTTAGTGTTTGTCGTGTATTGTTACGGAAACCGTCGCGTGTCGCGTCGTGATAAATTTATATTATAAACTTCGGTTGAGATTATTTCATTGAGTTTCATACATACAATGGATAAAACGTAAATTACTACGTATTAATAATTAAACAGGTAATAAAAAAAAAAATTAATTAAAAATAATATAAATAATAGTGTCAATAATTATAAGTACAAACGCCTAAGATTGCGGAGAATAACACAACTGTATATTATAAGTTTACTGATATTTATATTATATTTTATAATATATATAATTCACGATTATAGTATTATATGAAATCCGTGTAAATGCAAATATACGCATTATTTTAAACAGTTTAAACATTTAAAAGCTAATAAAAGTGAATATACTCTAATTTATTCAACTTTTATTCTTAATGAAAATTTGAAAAAGTAATCAAAGTATTTTCGAAGTAAAAGTTATATTTAACATTATTTAAAATGTTTACATTTTTTTTTTTATTTATTATTATAATTTATATAAAAAAAATTATTTCGACCGAATTGTTTATAGCAATTAATAATAAAATTCATAATCTATTTTAATGTGCCTATTACAACGCATTTTCTTCTTAATATTCTAACATTCATACGATTATTTTGAAATTCGAAAGTATATTATAACTTTTTTACTGTTGGATCAAACGTAAAGTTATCAGTATTTGTTCACGATGAGAGTGGAAAACAAAATCTAGGACAAATAAAATTTCTAATATAGGAACGAGTACCTGCCTATACTAAATATATTATGATGTATCACGACATATAATAACACCTATGAATCAATTCGTTAGCTATAGGCCTGCTATCTATGTGGGATATCTCCACCTGCAGGGGAATCATATTATAATATATGTATTGATGCCATTCGTTGCATAGATACGTTCCGAGAAGGTATACGGTTTTTTAGTTCATCACATCGCGCCTTAATTACCCACGTGGTATACTGCATAAGATGTGATTAATACACTCTAAGCGATGAATTAATAATATATGTGCGCAATTGCTCGTTTACAGGTCGCAATATAAATAATAATATGTCCGTGTTGGCCAAGCAGTTATGGAATTTAAGGATTGCAACTTGTCGAGCTAAAAAGTCCACATCAGTCCTTACAAGTATATCACAAGACGATGTAGAATTTGCCAAAGAATATTCGGAATTACCAGGCCCTAAGTCGTTACCGTTGTTGGGAAATAATTGGAGGTTCTTGTCATTTATCGGCAAGTGTATATTATAATTTATTATATAAATATGATATATCAAACATTTATGAAAGTTAATATCAAGCTGCAAAGTAAACAAATTATTTTATTTCAAAACATTTTTTGAATTGTTAAAGTGTTTTTTTATCAATAAACAAACTTATAATGATTATTAAATACCTATTAATATGTATTATTTGATAATTAATCATGTAATTAATAAGATTTACTTTAGTAGTTATTATTACATTTACAATTGATTTATATAAAAAAAATCCTTATCGTATTATACCTGATCTATACTATTTTGTAATATACTATTTTAGTACAAAATTATAGAATTTTAATTATTCATTAATTATAAGAATAAAGTATATTAAGGCTGTTGGAGCAGATAATTTGGAATATTGTCAATTTATTAAATATGGAATGATTGGAATGTCTATAGTCTATATGTGTATACATTAATTAACAGCAATGTGAGAAAGCTAAAATCGCTTATTAACATTGAACATTCTATAATATTTCAAATGTTGCTTAAAATTGCCACCTTTACCTACTAATTTATTAACAGAAGCTGTTTAGAGTGAAAGACTTTTAAATTAGATTATAGGTAACAATAATGGTCTGATTTCATTTTTGTTAAAATATTTGTATTGTTTAACCTTTTAACTAGATTATGTGGGAAAAAAATTAACGTTTAAAACTCAAAATATATTATAAATAATTGAAAAAGATATTGTTTTCGATTAATTTTAGTTGTAAAGCTTGTTAATCAATAAAAAATAGTTTTCTCATAACAAAATCTAATACATTCAGAATATTAATAGGACATAGAGAAGTAGGCACATAAAAAACCGTCCACAATACAATACACATACAATACATGAAACACTCGATCTTCCTACAGTATATATTAAAAAAAAAAAAAATCATGTTTAGATTAATAATGTTTAATTTTGTATGATATTATGTTGTACAAATACATAGGCGACTACAAAGTAACCGAAATAGACAAACTCTCATTGAGATTATGGAGAGAGTATGGAGACATTGTAAAAATCGAAAAATTGCTCGGGAGACCGGATATGGTATTTCTGTACGATGCTGACGAGATTGAAAAAGTATTTAGAAATGAAGAGCTCATGCCACACCGGCCGTCAATGCCATCATTAAATTATTATAAGCACGTGTTACGGAAGGATTTTTTTGGTGATCTGGCCGGTGTTATAGCTGTGTAAGTATACAATATCAGTCACGTGTTGATAATTAATTTAAGCGTTTTTTTTTTTAACAATGTATGTACAATAATAGTTCTTCGATCATCGATATGATAAAAAAAAATAGGTACATAACAAGCAAGTACAATAAGTACATAATATATATATATATATGTATAGTTTTACACATTATATATTTATTATAAGGACACCTATATTATATAAGACTCTATATAAATAGGTACCTATATAAATAATTATGATATGATGCGTGACCAGAAACTCATTTAATACGTTAGAGTATAAAGAATTCGAATTCCTGTATTGGATTTTGGAAGATTCCACTAACGGTACGCTGACTATTTTTTATGTTTTAGACACGGTCAAAAATGGTATGAATTTCGAACTAAAGTACAACAACCTATGCTGCAACCGAGAACAGCAAAATTTTATATCGGGACTATTGAAGATACGGCAACAGCGTTTGTAAATAGGTAGGTTAGCAAATTATTAAATTGTTACAAATTATATCTAATAAATAATGATTATTATTAGATAAGTAGTACCCATTTACGTATAATACTGATATAATTATGAGTTATGACCACTTATGACTAAGGTTAAATCTTATATCTTTGTTGTCTGTATTTTATTTATTTAAAAAATGTAATACACACAGTAGGTACCCATTCATACATTGTATACAGCTATATAGGTATTTTATATTATTATATAATAATTAAAAAGATAATCATACGAAATTATGAAGATCTTAAGAGTGATTATAATTTCTAACGATTATAACTTTTTTGTATACAAATTTTACCGGCAAAAAATCGATTTTTTTTTAAGTACTGTACAATTCTTAGGTTTAACATCTTTAATGCACTAAGACCAAGTATATTTAATTTTCCACCGGGAATCACCCCTGAAGTTTTAAATTGAAACATTATTTCGACAAAGTTATAGTGTACATAAACCACGGTTATTTACTCCGAGTAGATAACCGTGACACAGACACACAAAAAAAAAACACACACATCATTGTAGAATCAATACATCGCTCCGTTCAGAATCTAAAATAACGAATTGTGCATACTATATAAATTTTAATTTTTAGTTTTTTTTTACTTATAATTATTATTATTATATCACATTGCTATATTAATATTAATGTGAAATATATAAGTAGTAAGTACGTATAATTAACTAATAATTAACTATAATTATTAATTAAGTACCTATGTTTTTTTGTTTAGAATAAAAAAAATAAAAAATAATCATCAAGAAGTTCCTGATGACTTTTTAAATGAAATTCACAAATGGTCGCTTGAATGTAAGTTACAGCGTATTTGCTTAATGTTCGCATAAAAAATAATATACCTGTACCTAAAATTTTGTATTTTTAGCCATTGCTAGAGTGGCATTAGATCAAAAACTCGGGTGCCTTGAAGATGAACACACAGTAGACTCAGATACACAAAATTTAATAGACGCCATCAATATATTTTTTGCAAATGTCCCAGAATTGGAGTTGAAAATACCATTTTGGAAATTATTTAGTACACCGACTTGGAGAAAGTATATAAAAGCGTTGGATACGATTACCAAGTGAGAGTTAAATTTC
>VUJU01004813.1:0-16675 GCA_009835225.1 Aphis craccivora
ACAATGTTATAAATTCACCAGAAATATTGGAACTCCAAACTCCTACATTAACGTACAATTCAATTAAAAGCTATCAGCATAGTCCTATTGATTTAGATAATAGTCCTGCTTTCATGGATATTACGCCGAAAACACGAAAATTTGTATTACAATTAATAGACATGCCAAGCCCAGTAAAAACGACTAAACCAATCAACACAACTCTTATAAAAAGTCCTACAAAATTAACATTAAAAAATAACATACTTCAAGAAAAATTAAATAGATTAAGAAGATTATTAAAACAAAAACGAACAATTATTAAATCATTAAAGACGAAAATTAATAATAATACAAAAAAAGACATTAATATAGTAACAAAATTTTTTAATCAGGCCCAATTTCCGTCAATTAATTCTAAAGCTCTTATTAATATGCAAATAATGCACAAAAAACGTAAACCTTGGTCGAAAGCAGAAAAAAAACTTGCATTAGCTATTTATTACAAATCACCGTCTACCTACAAATATATGAAAAAAAATGGAATTATTCTGCCAGGTGAAAGTACTGTTCGGCATTGGTTAAATTCTATTAACTATACTACAGGATTTCCTCCTAAATACATGGAACAAATCAAGAATAAGACTTTAGATATGTCATATGACGAAAAAAAATGTGTTATTTTATTAGACGAAGTTTCCATTATGAAGGCCATTGAATATAATAAAAGTTTAGATGAAATTGAAGGGTTCGAGGATCTAGGCTCTTTAGGTCGAACAAATAAATTAGGCTCTCATGCACTTGTTTTAATGGTACGTGGCTTATATAAGAACTGGAAATTCCCTTTTAGTTACTATTTCACTGGTAGCGGTATCAAAGGAGATTCTTTAACTACAATTGTAAAAGAAGCTGTAGGAAAACTTTTGGAGCTTAGTTTATTACCTACGTGTATTGTGTGCGACCAGGGTACTCAAAATAGACGGATGTTTTCTCTGTTGGGCGGATCAGACAAAAATCCGTCAACAGTTATTTGTAATAAAAAAATATTTTTAATTTATGACGCACCTCACTTGCTTAAAAGTGTAAGAAATAATCTAATGAATGGAGATTTTTTAATTGACAATAATATAATATCATTCAAGGATATACAAAAAACGTATGAACTTGATAGTCATAGTGAGACAGCAAAGGCAATGTGCAAGTTAACACCAATCCATATTTTCCCCAATTCCTTTCAAAAAATGTCTTGTAAGTTAGCAATACAATTGTTCAGCAGATCAGTGTCAGCTGCAATTAAAACATGTGTAAGTACGGGTCAGTTAACATCATCATCAGCGATTCATACGGCAGAGTTCATTGACATAATGAATGACATGTTCGACACATGTAATAGCAAAAATTTATATGATCTAAATCCTAACAGAAGGCCTTTATGCGATACAAATACTGCGAATTTTCGTAATTTGGAAAAAGCTCGAACAATATTTCAAAAAGCAGTGAAAATATCAAAAAAAAATAAAAAATCTAGCATACCACCATGCTTTGTTGGAATTATTTGGACTACCACAGCACTTGTCGAACTTTTTCAATCGGAAAAATATGATTATGGACGCTCTCAAACGAAAAAAGAATACTTTTTGCTAACTAATAGACTAACGCAAGATGCTCTGGAAAATTTTTTTTCTATTATGCGCCAAAAGAATGGGTACGTACAATATTTTTAATGAAATATTATTTATTATATAATTGGAATTTGTTTTAAAAAATCGACATAATTTTAATAATTTAAAAAACAACACCAACTTTAATAGTATTATATGAGTGTTATAATATATTTGATTTTTTTTTAGATACAATCGGAATCCAACAGCCCGAATATTTAGATGTTGTTTTTCTCAAATTTGTTCGTATAGTTTAATGCAATGTAGTTCTAATTGTAACTGCGAACCTGATGACGGTGAGTTTCTGACGATGGATGTTTTAAAAAACGTACCCGTAGAAACTACACCACATGAACAAAACGAAGAAACTTTAGTGTATAATATCAATTCCGATACAGATGATGAATCATCTACATCAGCTGATCGCGATGATTTTATATTAGAAGATACTATAGATACATTAGAATCGTGTTCTACAGTTTATTTTGCTGGGTACTTAGCAAAGAAGTGTATAGATATGTTCTCGTGTTCTAAATGTATATCAGATTTAATAATTAGGGAAAATAATTTAAACGATAAATCACAGCTATTAATTTTGTATAAAACATATGATCATATTGAACAAACCCAAGGTCTTAAATCTCCTTCTATACATTTAATTAATATAACAAAAATATGCTTAAACGTTTTTCAGAATTTATTTTTTAAAATTAGATGTGGAAAACAAATTATTGAAAAATTAAAGGAAAAATCGATAAAGGAAATTAATTTAAAATGCCCAGATTCGATTAATTCAATATGTAAAATACATTTAAATTATATACTTGATATTTTATTCAGGACACAAATTTTTAAACAGTGTAAGTGGGAAAACTCAAAAGTAAGAGATAAACATTATCAGAATGCTGCTAAATTGCGTGTTTTACAAAACGAATGATTTTGATTTGTTTTACAGACAATGTTTTTTTTTATTTTTTAAGCAGTTCGATCATATTATCAATTATAATTATAATTTTGAATGTATTTTTATGACAAAGTCAGTATGTTCTTAATTTATCAATTTTTTTATAATTAAAATTTGTACATTTATATCTTTTTTTTTTAATAATTATTTACTTGATTATTAACTTATTTTCAGCTGAAAGCCAACAAAAAAAATGTTAAACGAAAACTACAAATGACAACCAACTTTTATAGAAAACTATGCGTACCTTAATACTTTATTTTAAATATTTAGTTTTCAAAAAATGTGCACATTATGAATTAATAATTAATGTTTATAAATACGTCGCGTCAGAGTGTTGGATAACAGAGTATAGACGACAGTACGACTATAATAGTATAATACGAGTGACAATAATAGTGATGATAAAAACCAGTTATCCCCGCACCGCGCTCGATCAAAGTACTGGTGGCTGGAATTAAATACAATTTTATTAGTATTGTTAGTTCTTATCGCCCTCTATCGAGAGTTTTATTGTACGCCACCGAAAAACCTGTCAGTGAGCAATCTATAGTATTTATAATCAATGACTTAACGCATAATTTGCTACGTTACGCGTGTGTATAAGTTAACATACTTAACTCATCTTAAAATCTTTACATCCCGGAGGTAATAGTTTAATTACATTTTTTATATCTTCTGTTGAACAAATTTGTTTCCATGGCATTTTAAATAAAGTAATTATAGGTAAATAGGTTCAAATATCACTAAACATTTTTTTTTTCATTCAATAACGTTAATAAAGTATTCAAAACTTTTTTAAATTCAACTCGATAAAAAGTAGGTAAATGTGTGTTTAAAAAAAAATATATAATTGATTTTGATCAATTGTTTTTTTTTTTGTATAAATCTTATATTAAATCTGATATTGGGTCAATATACTTAACTGTCCAGAAAATGTAATTGCACTGCTTACTAAATTGTTCATTGATATATCATCTTTATTCATTTCGGTTAAGCTAGCTATTGAATAATCAATTAACATTAAAGCATCAATTATGTTCAATTCAATAACTTCAAGTTTTTCAGTTAATATTTTGATCTTGTACATAATATTTTTCATGAATGATAAGGAAACAACAGTCAAATGAAAGAATTTTTTTTACAAGTCCTAGTGCTTGACTTCCGGCATTCTTGTACACATTTTCAAATCAATTATTTCTTGTAAAGTTTCAATAATTATTACCAATGAAACCCGCTACCCGCACAGCTTTTATAGATGGTATATAAATAATAGTGTTGGCAGTGTCGCCATATTTAGAGAATATTATATCTTTAGTTATGTTGCTGACCATCAGCAGGCAAACAGTAGGTAGTTTATAAATATAGGTACGTATTATATTATTTAATATTCAAATATAATTATATAATATACATATACTGATATACGACATAGCAAAATCATAATTGCTGACTTGCCGATCACTATGTCAAAATGACAAATTTGCTGACTAAAATTAACCAGGTATCTTAAGTGGGGGGTATAACACCCCCCACACCCCCCTATAAATTAGGACCTGAATTTGTAAAATATTATTCATTTATATTATACCTAAGTACGAGTATAAACATATTTTTTTGTTTTACGATATTTACAGAAATATTTTATTAAATTGTGTGTCATATAAATTAATATCATAGTATGTCAAATGGTATAAATGAATATTTTTATAATAACTAAATAATATTAGATACACACTAATAATGGTTCCACGACAAAATATCCTGGTCAAAATACATAAATGTAACAGAGAAAAAATGATATCAATACATCGTATATAATAGGTACTAAAAGTAAAATAAATTACTTTTATAGGTTATAGGTAGGTAACTATATATCCAGCGGCGCAACTAGCACTAAATCTTAGGGGGGGCTATTCTTGTTTATAGTCCCACCTCAAAACTAAACCAAAGGTAAATAAATTTTTTTTGGGGGGGCTACGAGTAGTTTTGGGGGGGCTTAGCCCCCAAAGCCCCCCCCCTAGTTGCGCCTATGTATATATCAAAATAATATACTTGGTAATATAGGCTGATAGACTGTTTCCGCCCAGAATCGTTTTTCATGTACAAATGTACAATGATAATATATCATTGAATTCAAAGTCAACATTAACACACCCATAACAATGATCTACTCATCGACACCTAAATACCTAATGTACAGTAAAGTGATTGGTACCCACTTGCTTACTTTTTTTTAAATAAAGCTTAAATCTAAATTGGCAATCAAAATAACAAATTAGTACCACCGTGAGAGTGTAAAATGTAAACGCATAGTAATTATAATACCTAAATTCCTATGTATATTATATTATCATAATAATTATCTAGATAGGTAGATTGTAAGATATTTACTATCTAGTTATATTAATATATTGTATTAATATATATGTTTTAAATTGTTCATTAATCTATTGTGTAATATTTTAATAAGCTAATAAACAATTTTAAAAATCAGATAGGTATGTATATGATTTTAGATAGGTAGGTAATAGAAAATAAAATTACACTAATAATTACAAATCGTTTCAATATTCAATAAAATAATAATCTTCAACGTGGACATTTTCAAGAATTGTTTGAGAGGCTTGAGAATTATATTTTAAGGGAAATGGAGGATTATACTGATCTTACGTACTTAAACTGATTTATATTAATATTTTATATTATATTACATAATAATATGTATTCTTTAATCTTTTTAGATGAAATGCAGCTGTAGTTGCAGGCTGCAGCATGTAAAGAGTGTAATAATAATAATATAATATGACGTAGTTCGGTAGGTAGGTGTAATGCGTAATGTTATGTATTAGAATCTGACAACGATGATCTTTGTTTATAAAAAATATATGATTGTTGCTACGTATTAATTATATTAGATAGGACGTATGTAGGTGTAGCCATTTAGGCACCCATATATACCCGGCTATACCCATATCTATTATATTACTCCTTTAGGTTATATAGGTTGTATTTGTATACAGTATATAAATATATTATACCTACCTAAACCTAACTATAGTAGTAAAATACGTTTGTTTATAATTGAGTGTACATTTTAATTTTCCGCAATAATATATTATTATATTATATAAATAATTTATTAGGTATTTATAGGTATAATTGTACTTACTATCCATAGCAATGTGACGATGTCACGTGATTTTGGAGATTAAAAGGTAATCTGTTTAAGGTTGAATATATAGGTACATTTTATATTTTAGTTTAATCGATGTTTTAAACAATTAAACACGAACAGTAAAGTTTTTGAACGGTTCAGTAATCGGTATCTAAATCATATTATTGAATTAAAATTTTTTTTATATGTGTCGCCTGCTGCGTTGGCAAAATAAAGTAATCGCCACGCAAAAAATATTTATTTTTTTCTCGTCCAACAAACATAAAAAAAAAAAAAAAATGTGAACGGGCTTAGCGAGTCCACTGTAATCCAGTCCCGAGTGTTCACCTTCGGCCCTCACTCGCCAGGGCTCAGGCCATAGCCGCCGTGTTCACGATTTCGTTTCGTGCACCGGTAAAAACAAGGTCAGATCCGCTCCGGGGTAACAATAGTACACTATTAAGTGTATTTATGTGCTTAATAATATGCAGCTGTACACGGTGTAATAATCCGTTTAAAATTATATGGACGGTGCGCGCGCAAATCACGTCACATTATATTATATCATATTGTAACAAAATATCGAACAAGAGAGGCACCTACATGGAAAGTAATAAGTATTAGTTTTCTGCACACAAGTAACGATGTATATTTATACGGTCCGAAGGTCATCGCCGCGACGGCACCACCGCCGCGACGTCGATAGGCAATCGTTGCGCGGGTGTATTCGATTTCGCTCTCCCTCCCGGTGGCGTTTTGCGATATGGCTCTGTCACGTTTGCTGCACTGCGTATTTACAACCCCTTGCCCACCGCAGACGACCAGACGTCCCGTCCACCGGGACTCGGAAGGGTTTCCCCATTATCATCTCGCCAGTTTACCACTCGCCAGTCGTCCTCGTTGCACAATACCCACCGCGTCTTGCGGTTTCGCTTGAACGGGAAACTGGTGCGTGAAATATTGACATCTTTAAACGTCATCGTTTTACCTGTATACTTTTATTTCTGTTCGAAATCTTGAACCGCTTATCGGCTATTCATTTAAACTTTCAGCAGCATTCACACGTCGAAGTGCCATGGAAACGAAGGATAAAGGTAAGAAACTAAGAACTTTTACTTTTGCCAATATATTTAGTATTGAACATTTCGAAGAGTGTAGGGCGGTATTTACAACTGTAATATCGTGTCGGCCAAACTTGAAACATGTAAGTTGCCAAAGGTCTTGTCGCCAAAAAACCATTTCGCAACTTCCCTGACTCTCTGCCACCACTTACACTAATCTCCCTTAATATGCCAAAGTAAATGGCTTTTGATACTTCCTTGTTGGCCCCTGATTTATCTCATCTTATGACTTATTCTTAAGAGGCATTCAAGACTGCTTCTTTATCTACTGTTTGAGGGGAGAAGGATGGTAAATTATTATTTATATTGTATGTTAAACTATTCCTTATAGCTATATCTTGAGTATGAACTGAGAATTTGTTTTCTGATTGTGGCATGACAAATATTAAATAGGTACCTACCGGGTATTAGTAGGCCAACACCGTATGATTTTTTTCTTGTTTTGTTAGAGTTTTTTTTATTAAGATCAAATCCCAAGTCAAATAGTATGTATCAGATTCACAATATCTCTTAAATTAGGTTAGGCAGATACTAATTACTCATAAAATGAAATATGTTTTTTTTCATTTCAATACCAAAAGTTATGTTATCGTTAGGTCATCGTATCCCTCGTCGTATCCTAATGAATTAATTTGTAATACATATATGAAATAGACATCTATTACCTACTTAATTTTTCAATATAATATATACTTCTTTTATATTTAGGTACTAAACTTCCTATAAAGTGTGGATATTCTGCTTCTTTTAGATAGGTGCTTCATTAAGTTACATAGGTATCAAATTATTTATATTTTACATACCAAACCTAACAATATGAATTCAATTACAGGTATATAGAAATTTAAACTAATTATTATAACACACTCATACACAATGTAATTTTCAACTGTTTGTAATATACCTATTTTACTTAAGCACATCATTTATAGACTCTATAGTCTATACTATATAATAATCAATGATTGTAACATTAAAGTAGGTATGTCAGTAGAAAATCTATCTACCTATTATCAAATAAAACAAAATATGTTTTTCTTTAATAATTCAATAGTAAAACATTTCCTTAAATAGGTAAATAAAAATACTAATGGAAACAACCAATATTTTTTCAATTAATTGAAAAATTATATTCTTTAGATTAGATTATCAGAGTTTTGACATTTTATAGACTATACAGGTGTATTGGTAGAAAACGAGGTAGAAAATTTGGCTTAAGAATAGTTATCTACTTAAGTAGGTATATATTTTTATTATTGTATATAATTTTAAATTGGTTAATTTCGATTTGTCATTTTATATTTTAATATGTATGTAGTGACCTAGACAATTCTATAGAAGAGAGAATTTTTATGTACCTATACCTTATAACGATCAAAAATAAATTACCTAATTAGGTATTTAATAAATTATAAAAATTATATATATTTAGTACTTATACATTTTAAATTTATTATTGGAAATTAATAATTATACATTTCATAAAATCAACTATTTTATCTATAAGGATGTGCAGATAATGCATTAAAACTTCTGGAAGTATAGTAAAACTAAATAGTGAGGATCTATCTTAAACAAAAAAAAGATGTAAAAGCTCCACGGTCTCTAGCTTTTAAGATCTATGAATATTGTCATTTAAATTATAGTACAAACAATATTGTACAAAAAAAAAACTCGGTAAACATTTTCTGGTTTATTAAAGTTCATTAAATTTTGATGCAATGTCTATATCAAGGTCTATATTAAACAAAAAAATAGGTAGGTATTCCATAATGTAAAATTAAGTCTAACTATCTATTTAAAAATTATTGTAAACTGATTGTTCAGTGAACTGACAACTGTGGCAAACTGTTTTTTTTTTAAATTTAAATATATGTAGTAAAAAAGTTATTAAGGTTTAAAAGGTAAATTTATTTTAATGTATTATTTTTAAATATTTGAATATTACCTATGTAAGTATAAATAATGTTAAAAATTCAAAGAAATTATTAAATATTATTTTTAAATGTATGTGTACCAATAGCATCAGATATTCAGATGCCAATGTATTTTTTAGATAAATAAAAATAATTATATACTATAATGTACGTACAAGTACACATTAGTTTATAATTATTGTAATCTGCATGGTTTACTATACCAAATACTCAATAAATATGAATATTCAAATTCTTTAAATCAAACATTTTGGTTATCTACTGTAAAGAATATAGTTTTACTAAATTAATGTATCATAATATATATAGTTGGAATAAATGCAAGTACGTTTTATCTTTTATTTATTATTAGATAAATAGGTAGTTAAAAGTAATAAATATAGTACATAATAATTATTAGTTTATATGGATAGATTATTTTGAATCATTTATATAAAAAAAACTGTATATGTATTAATTTAAACTAAATATACATTAATACCTATTACTTCTTTAGGTGATTTTATTTTATTATATATTGTAAATAAATAAATATCTCTTATTATTTAATTTTCTCAAAACATTCTAATTTTTTTTTTTTTAATTAAGCATAGGTAGTGTGTAGTTCTTTCAGTATATGTGGATGTAAAGTCTATATATTTAAAAAATAATGGTATATAAATATATGATTACTACTAACTCTTTATTTATAATTACATATGTGTATCTAAAATTTTGAGTAATGTCTTATGTGAACTTATTAACATATTACCTTTAATATTATATCAAAATTTAAATATGTTTAGTTATAATTGTATACATATTAATTAATTTTGTAACTAATACCAATATACAATTATTATACTATTATAAAGTATAAATCATAGAATAGAAATTCTAAATATATAAACTATTCACTTGTTATTGTCTTATTAAGTGCTTACATTACATAGGTATTAAAGACATGCTTTCACAAAATCCTAAAATGTATGATTTATTTATATCAAACTAGTTTTATATTAAAGATCATAGGAAAGTATTGATATAAAAACAACTTTAATAAATGAAATGTTATGTAGATACTAATTATTTGTGATTTTATGTACCTTATTAAATATAAAATAAATATTTTAAAATAATCAAAGAGAGTTATTTTACTGGTGTGGATTTCTCAATATTGTATTAACCGAGCTAAGATTACTAATCATTAGCTACCTACCTATTCAAGATAAAATTGAAATCTTAGATTTATTTTTAGGTTTTTTTTTTTTGTCTATATTATAATATATATAATTGTAATCTTTGTTCATCTTAAAAAATCACTTTTTTTTTTGACAAAAATCAAAATTTTTCTTAATGGTAAAAATTTAATTATTTTATAAAGAACATAACTTAGTATCAAGATTGTTTTTAGTTTTAAATGTACAAACTAGAAATAACTCGATTTGATTAACTAAATAAATGTTATATTATGCATTTTAGATTCTATGCTAATATATCATATATGAATATATTAGGTATTTATTTTATTTAGCTTAACTTCAAAAAGATAGTGATGCGCATATTGGTTTTATAATGATTCTTTTTTTGTGTATTTTTCATTACATTTGGAAATAGGAAAAATGCATCGATCATACATTTTATTGATGGTTGGGAATGTTTCCAATTTTATAATTTAAAAATTATATCTAATTAGTATTTTGAGAGGTAAAAAAGTATAAACAAAAAATACTAGGAAGTTGCTCTGTTTTATAGTAGGTATTGACTTACCTACTACTTATTCATTGAGTAAGTCTTTGTAATGAATGTGTTCATTTTGAATTGAATGTTAAATCATATTATCTATTAAAATGGAGATGTATAATAATATAATATTATTATATCTTTAATAATATTTTATTATGATTTTTATTACATATATATATTTGATTTATGCTACTATTAGTAATAACTAATAAGGTAGGTAGGTTGAATGTATTTTTGCTAAAAACAAATCATAATATGATTTCATATAATATACTATCTATTATTCACTTATAAGTCAATATTAAACAACAGTATGAGGCATGAATAGTTTCTTGGTAATTGGTATAATTACTAATTAGCTTAAAAATAATCTTAATAGTTGATGTGTACCTAGTGTACCTATAGTAAATAATAATATTATGCTATGTTGAAAAGTTTCAATTCTCTACAAATAATATTTTAGATTCTGAGCACAACAATGAATGTATGATTTTACAATGTTTTTTTTTCGTGTCTAATGTCTATATTATACACAATAAGTAGTTGTTTTTTGATGTTTAAGGTGGTTTTTGGTAGTCAATTGGATCTAGTTTGTATTTTAGAGTCAAAATATAGTCAAAATTAAAATGAGTAGTATTTTTTTAAATTTAATTATGAAAAACAAATTAAAAATTAAGGAGAAATGGGAATTATTATCAAAATATATAGTTTTTGATAAAATTAATTTGTTGTTTTGGTATAACATTTTATAGTGTAACAAATAAAGTCTTCGCCCAGAAAATTTAAATTAATTTATTAAACTGAAATTTCGCATATACGTTATAGTGACTAATTTAATAACGATATACATTATACACTCGATACCTATATTTAAAATAGAGCGGTTTTTTTATTTTTATTTTTAAATTCATCATTTGTCTTATACTTAGTTCAAAGTTACACCATATTACTTATATTATACCATATTACTTATCTTTTGATGAATTCATCACTCTGTATACATCGCTAACTTTTTTTATCCAACGTGGTATATAATATTATCTACTAAATTTTGCAATTTATTTTTCACTCCACCTCATATGTTTATCATTTGTAAATAATAATGTATTAATATTAATGTGCTAAAAAGATTATGTGACAAATTACATTCAATACAAATTACAATCATATAAATAATTAGTAGACAACCAACTTTATTTATCACGTACATCCACCGCGTAATAGTATTTTAATTGTAATTATTTTACATACTAAAATTTTTAAAATATATAACTTTAAAAATACTTAAATATTCCATAATATATTTCTCTATATACCTAATGCTCCCGTTATATAGACCGCTGTATTTTTCAAAAAAGGTTTGAATTGAGTCACCAGATCAATACGCTATTTATACTATTTAGGCGGTTCGCATCTATTACTTAATTATTTCATTCAGAATCTTGAATATAGCGGGTCGACAGGCCTAATAGTTTCTGGCAAAAATCTAAGTGGTTACTGGTTAGGTAACCACTTAAGTATACACAACTAAAATTAAAAATAGCCTGTATTATTTGGACTATATCGAATTATATTGTTATTGGTTACATGTATTTTAACATGTAACTGTTACTTATCGAGACTTACCCTGAAATATGTTGTAGGTATATATATATATATATATATATAGCCATGTAGATAAAATAAAGAGCGACGCCACTAATCGCATTCATACCTATATAAATGTAAAATATTTAACATAGGCCTCGATTTTATGAGAAATGGGAACGCGATTGAAAATGTTATATATACTATACCTATATAATACATAATTTATTGCCCATAATGTATTATATTGTACGTATATTATCAATGGAAAATAGATGACACAAACCCGCAAACAAGTTCAATACCAGATTGTCCTTTTTTGATGTTAGGCTACCGCATTTCCTCGTGCATTAGGATGCCATTGAACTGAACTATCGGAGAAAGTT
Source organism: Aphis craccivora (assembly GCA_009835225.1). Lineage (NCBI taxonomy): Eukaryota > Metazoa > Arthropoda > Insecta > Hemiptera > Aphididae > Aphis > Aphis craccivora. The sequence goes on from VUJU01004813.1 coordinate 12,518, forward strand.
CTGCTACATGGCATTATACAATTATTCTTATAGCAATTCTGTGTTATATATTATATAGTATATACTTTTTAGTTTTTTCTATATTTTCATTATTTCAAGTATAATATTAATACCTATAAGACTATTATTCATATTACGTTAGTGTGTAATCATTATTCATAAACACTAATTATTAATAAGTATCATATTTAATATGTATGGGTCACACGTGATAAACTTAATACCTGAACCATTAGGCTATAAATTATAATAATACGTGTGTGTGTAAATTGTATATATACAATATACTTGCTATTATCATTACTTCAGTAACTTAAAATTATTTAATTTTACATATTGGTTAGATTTGAAAATAGTTTATTTTACATTTTTTGATTTGACTTACAATTTATTAAATAAAAAAATTGCACGTTTGTGATTTTATTTCATGATAATTGATAAATAATCAATTATTGCCTAGTTCATGGTTAGATTTATTAATTTCATAAAATTAATAATTACATGATTATATTATCAAGTTACTCTAATTATATTTGAATATGTATCTATATAAAAACAACTGTATTTATGTAATTGTTTTGAATATAATACTATGTATATAACTTAATATACATTTTTTATGAAACAAAATAATAGGTATACCTATTCAAAAAATAGATAAGAAGAATGATGTACCTATAGGTAATATACCTATAACAAAATAATTAAATAAAAAACTAGGTATATGTTTTAATTTAATAGTTAATGCTGATTATATATATTATATTATTGTAATCAAAATAAAATGTTTATTTGTATTACTTACCTATATTTTACTTTTTCAGTTTATACATAATTTAATGTTTTATTTTGTATTTAATTCTTTTAAAATTTACTTTGACCATCTATTAGTTTTTATTGAAAAATACAATGTTTACGATTTACGAATATTATACAGTCAAGGCTGTAACTGAAAAAAATTTTTGGGGGAGGGGATCCAACATTTTTTTCCTGATTTTTTTAAACATATATACTGAACATTTGTCATTTTTACGTTAAAGATATAAAATTTGATTAATATCGTTATTAAAAACATTAATCGTCATTAAAATATTCAATTTATATGTAATATTTAATTACCTATTTAATAATAAAAAAATGTTCTACTTTAAACAATGTTAACACCCCCTGTTCCGGGAACCTGATGGTCCTCCTGTTACGGCCTTGTATACAGTAAAGGAGTAGCCGAATAGATTAATAAGCTGTACTAGGTATTGGTTGTAATGCGTATACCATCGCGGATCTAGAATCTTGAGTACCGTCTTTCTCTGTGTAACGGCAACTGTCTAGGAAAAAGGCAGCCCTGATTCCTTCAAATGTAGAAACCTACACGCAAGATAGAAACCTACATAATAACTTGCCCAAGTAAAAATTTTCTCATATGAAAATAAAACTACAATATATATATATATATATTAAGTATAATTGTTTGATGCTTATATTATTAATTATTATTGCTGCTTTTAAAAGTTCGTGTCTGTTAACTTCTATACAAGATATTTCCTTAGTATTCCGGCTTATGAAATGCATTAAGAAGAAATACATTGTTCCACTTAAACTTAAACTTCCTGCATACTTATATTTCATTCATTTAAAAAATAAATTTCTATTTATTTTATTAATAAAAAATTATTTGTATAGATACGAGTCTATTATTCTATTATAAAAAAGTTTAAAAACATGATATGTTTAATGTTATTAATCATTATACAAATTATATATAGTTATAGAAACGTACATATTATGTAGGTACTTTATGTTATTTAGTTATTTATCGTAATCCATAAAAATTATTTTAATAGGTTCAACAAATTCAATTAATTTATATTAATATTATGTTATATGATTCAAGTGTTAGTGTCAAAATTATAGACTACGTTTATATTTATACGGATATTTATACAATGTGTCCCGGGGCGAAGTGACCGGCCGTCGTCATATGAAAGTATACCTAAAATGACGAAGAAATAACCTTTAAAGTGGGGGTCTAACTCTTTTTTTTTTTTTGTTATGGGAAATTTAAGTTTTTTTTAAACCAAACCAAAACTACCACGGATTTTTTTATGTTGCTCCGAAACTTTTCAACATTTTAACATAATTTTTTTTTTTATTTTACAGCTATTTAATTGTACTTTCAACCAACATACGCAATTAAACCAAACTTATGTAAATTGTTATAATTAAATTGAAAAAAGTAAATTTTTTTTATCAAAAGTTGGAATTTTTAAAAATAAATCTCGTATTACTCAAAATAATTCAATATTTAGTTTGGGTTATTTTGATTGTGTATTATTCTACAGAATAATACCTAAAATACCTTATAAATTTGGTTTTCATATCTTTAATTTATCTTATTAATTATTTATATAATTATTATTTAACTACTTTATTGCCATTTTATTTAAAAAAAATTGACTTATTACATTATTTATATCACCTCTAATAAGTTTATGCCTAAGTTAGACTTCATGTTTAATAAAATTATAAATTGCCAATAATTAAAATCACAAAAGACCTGTAATGTTTAGCTGCGTATAACTCTGCGATTATGAAAGATATGAAAACCAAATTTATAAGGTATTCTAGGTATTATTCTGTAGAACAATACACAACCAAAATAACCCATACTAAATATTGAATTATTTTGAGTAATACGAGATTTATTTTTAAAAATTCCAACTTTTGATAAAAAAAAATTTACTTTTTTCAATTTAATTATAATAATTTACATAAGTTTGGTTTAATTGCGTATGTTGGTTGAAAGTACAATTAAATAGCTGTAAAATAAAAAAAAATTATGTTAAAATGTTAAAAAGTTTCGGAGCAACATACAAAAATCCGTGGTAGTTTTGGTTTGGTTTAAAAAAACTTAAATTTTCCATAACTCAAAATTAAAAAGAGTTAGACCCCCACTTTAAAGGTTATTTCTTTGTCATTTTAGGTATACTTTCATATGACGGCGGCCGGTCACTTCGCCCCGGGACACATTGTATAATATAAATCGTTTTTTTGTTCATAAATTAAAACATATAATATGTTTAGGATTTGTATAATATAATTTGAAATTAATAATTAAATTTAATATAGGTAATAATTTATTGTGTGAATGTATTTTAAGATTTTGAATTGTTTATAAATGTCTCAGTTCGTTATTTATTGATCAATATAAGCTTAAATAATATTTATAGTTATGTGATATTTTATTGTTTATGAGTGGATATTTATTTTTTCCATGATTAATACCAAGGTGACCTAATGATGTTAATTATTGATTGACTTTGTCCAAATCGCATTGGTCGTGTTAACTGTCAGCCATTAGGTATCAACTATTAATTTTTTTCAAGTGTTTGATGCTCATATTTATTATATCTAATACGCTTTAGTTCTTATAGTATTGAATACCACTGTTAAATATAAATATGAAAGGTGATAATAGTAAAATACGAGTACTTAGGTTTTTGTACCATTTAAAAAGTATCCTTAGGGCTTTGGTGATAACAATTTTCTTTTAGATTCTGAACGAAGTGAAGAATGTATTGATTTTACAATGATGTATGTTTTTTTTTTTTTTTTGTTTTTGTGTCTGTGTACAGCATAACTAGTCGAAATACTGCTCCAATTTCAAACTATGGGGGTGGTTTCCTATGTAAAAGTGAATATCCTTGGTGCATTATAGGGGTAAAAAGTTAACATTTTCCAACAGTTTTCAAAAAAATCGAGAAAAACAAAAAAAAAATGACGGAAAAACGGGAATTTTTACGCAAAACCAGTTTTTGACCAAATCGAATTTTTTTTTATGGTTGTAATTCAAAAACTAATCACTGTAAATACTTAAAATTTTCACCAAATGTTAATGTCAGTGGTATCTACATATAGTTAAATTTTCAAACAATTTTGATTTTTTTTGAGTTATTTATAGACCACTGAAATTTTCGATTTTTTCGAGAAATTTTTTTTAAAGTGTCGATAAAAAATTTTTGGATGACCAAAAAGTTTTGAAAATTTAATACATAGTTCCTTATGAGTTGTTTTTATTGTAGCTAAAAAAAATTAAAAATCGTTAGTCACAATTTTTTTTTATAAGCGTTTATAGTTCAAATTTTTACGAAATCTGTCGAA
>VUJU01004814.1:0-16666 GCA_009835225.1 Aphis craccivora
TTTCTCTATAGATACTCGAAGGAAAACTTATGGAAAACTTAGTGTTGTAATTTTATTCCTTAGTTATAAACACAAAAAATTTTATGATTTTTCAACTTCAAAATTACCTGCAAATTATCGCGTTTTCGATAGATTTCGTAAAAATTTGAACTATAAACGCTTATAAAAAAAAATTGTGACTAGTGATTTTTAATTTTTTTTACTGCATTTAAAACAACTCATAAGGAACCTTGTATTAAAATTTCAAAACTTTTTGGTCATCCAAATTTTTTTTTCGATACTTCAAAAAAAATTTCTCAAAAAAATCGAAAATTTCTGTGGTCTAAAAATAAATCAACAAAATTTTTGAAAATTTAACTGTTTATAGATAATACTGACATAATCATTTTGTGAAAATTTCAAGTATTTACAGTGGTTAGTTTTTGAATTACAACCATATAAAAAAATCGATTTGGTCGAAAACTTGTTTTGCGTAAAAATTCCCGTTTTTCCGTCATTTTTTTTTGGTTTTTCCCGGCGCTTTTGAAAACTATTGGAAATTTTTTACTTTTGACCCCCCAAAGTACAAACTACATTCACTTTCCTATCCGAAACAGGGTCCACTTTTTAAAATCGGAGCTCCAAAACGTGGTGACAGACACAAAAAAAAAAAAAAAACACACATCATTGTAAAATCAATACATTCTTCACTCCGTTCAGAATCTAATAGAGCACAGCATAACTAAACAGTTTTATTTAAGTTAATTAATTTTAATTAATACATAACAATTTTAGTTAAAACTTAACAAGTTATATTATAACTTGTTAAGTATTAACTAAGAAATATATTATTTTTATTTTATTTTTTGAAATAAACTGAAGAAAATTTGACAACTTTTCAGCTGCCTACAACAATATATATCCTAAAAAATAAATAAATATTACACAAGAAGTATCAGTAGAATATATTTTTCAAAAGTTAAACACAAAAGCAATTTTCATATCAAAATTTATAAATTCATTATTAAAAAAAATCAAGACTTCTTCAGAAACTATACATAATACATTAAATAACGCAAAACAGTAATATAAAAAAATCATTAGGTACATTAATTTTTCCAAAAATACCATTGTCATCAACAACAGATGAAGACTTTTACATATAAATAAAAAAATATATCATGGAAATGTCTTCACCCCATGAAGTTGAAAATATGTATATAAATCTTAATCAAATGAATGAATTTAAAACACTGCAAACTATTGAACCCAAAATTTTGTATCAAAGAGCTTCAGAATTAACTAAATACGTCAACGAATATTATAACTAATTAAAAAAAAATTATAAATAAATATCATTACTTTTACCTTTTGGTGGTATACATTTTGACTTTCTTCATCGTTTAAAAAATTAAGGTATTCCTCCTGGATACTTGGTCCATCCATTTTATAGCAATATGGGCGGATAGACCGTTTTTGGCTTATCGGGAAATTTTAAAAAGGGACCCCAACATGAAAAAAACAGTATCTATAACAACATATTTGTGAGTAAGTGGGTAAACCCACCTTACCAGTCACAACCGTGAATTTCATTTGTACAAAAAAAAAAATATATGAATTTACATAAAACTCGCGTTAGCGTGTAAGATCTTAAAATAAAATTTCAAGTTTGATATAGTTCTTATATCATATAAGATTATATTATGTATTTATATTTTGTTTGAAATTTCAAATTTCTATTGTAATTGCATATAATATTAAAGGGCCCCATTGCTGAAATACGAAAGGGGGGCCCACCGGGAAATGCCCGGTTTCCCGGTAGGCCTATTCGCCCATGTAATAGCAATATAAGAATTCAATAATTTTATCATTCACACCGATAAACCGTACGCGGCATAGACGTGCGCAGACATTTGTGGCAAGGTGGGCCAAGCCATTGATGATTACCGGCTAAATGACAAAGAAATATTGATCGGTTTTTAAATTTTATACTGCATTCATCACAATTATTATATCAATAAACTTCTTATCAATTGTAATCCTAATCAATAGAAATACTTGTTCAACAATGACTGACTCAAACACGTGTGTTCAAATAGGCTACGTGTCTTGCAGTAGTTGGTAGGTACCAAAAATCGGTCTAAAACGACACGAGGTCATGTGGCTTTTAAATCGTGCACACCAAGTAAAACGTCAACAGTTTGAATGTGTTGATTGTGTTCAGATCAATGCCTCGCAGCCCGAATGCTGTTAACTGATCTTGGTATTAATAAAGGCCAGTTGTGACCATGAACATACAATGGTTGTGACACAACGATTTATCAATCGATTGAGATTAGGTCATTAAGCTAAATCAATAAAATAGCCCCAGTTTTTTTTAAAACTTATATACATATGATACCAAGTGTTTTATTATCACGTCGTGTATAATTTTTTTTTTTTTTTTATTAATTATTCATTACAAGCGGATATTCGATTAGAATTCTAATATTAATATATCTACGTAGTATATACACATACAAAATATCACTAACAATACTAATAAATACCTAAATTAGCTAAACATCAACCTGTACTGTGTTTACAAAATAAAGAGACAATGAAGAAAAATAAATATCGTTCGGTGTAGGTATATTTAAATCTTAATAAATAATAGCGTTGTGTCCCAGCTACGCAGCAATCGGTTGTGGTTTGTATAGTTGTCTAAGGTGCGCCACCGCGTCCGATGACCCGTCGCCGTCGCCGACGCTGCCACCCGCCACTTCCCCTGACACCGCGTTATTGCTTTCGTCTGCCACGTATCCAGGGCTCATCTGCAACCGCCATGCATTCAGCCAGTCCTTTGGCTTGCCTCCGCTTAAGCCACTGCCCTGTCCTACAGTTGCGTGCCTCTTATTCGCCACCGCGGGTGCGGATGCGGCACCACCAATCGGCAATGTGTTGGTCTGGGGCCCGAGTTCTAACTGAAACTGCACATCCGCGTTCGGACCCAATCGGAACCCCACACCCAGCTTCGAATCCGTGCCTGTAAAAAAATGTAAAATTATTTATAGTTAAAATATCAGGTTACTCATCAGAAAAACGTGTTGGTATGGTTAAATTGAGTTCAGAAAAAGAGATAAAAAAACATTATAAATATTATGCATTGTATATGATTATGTTTTTACTCCCAATTTTATTTCTTCAAATAAAATCCACAAACTAAGGCGTAAAAAAAAAATAAGCATGACAATTTCTTAAAACAAACTAATTTTTAACGTTTTATAAAAATAACAATAATAAAAAGAAATAACCATCATATTATTTATAATAGCTTATTAATTATTATATTAAAGTGAAAGTTTTAATTAATTAAACATGAATAAATAGAAAAGAATTTCTTACTTTGAAAGGTGGTTGTCGTCTTAAAGTTTTAAATACAAATAATAAAATAAATTACTAAAAAATAATATAAAAAGATTAAGAATATTATATTTTTACAGTGAACTTACATATTTAACTTTTTGTTTGAGTTGAGATCTATAATTGTCTAATAACTCGTTTATTTATTTATGAGATTTTAATTATTTTGAATTATAAAATTATTATAAAAATAATAATTAATAAAATAAATATAAAAATTATATTTTAATTTATGTTAAATGGATTAATGAATTAATAAAACCTAAATTATAACTATACCTAATATAATACGAGTATGGTTGCATCTGAAAACCGCACACTTTTGATTTTGACCGGGAAAAGGTCGATAGACAAAAATCACACACTTCATCGGTTATTATATAGGTAACAAAATACCCTAAAATTATAGAAATAAAAATTCCAAACTTTTTCTAACGAATAACATAAGATAAAATTATAAGATATATTGCAATAATAAAATTATGCCAACACGTTTTAAGAATTAAGTCATCATTCGTAATAAGTCTTGTAATAGGTCTGTGTAAGTATACCTATGTAATATAGTCGTTAAAACCTAAGTGATTTTTCGCATTTTTATTGAAATATTTTTAATTAGGTACAATGGATTTTAAAATCATCGATAACAATAAAGGGGGAGAGTGTTTATTACTTGGCAATTTTAAGTAGGTATAGATAATTTTAAGTGGATTTAGTGTAGGTATATATCTTTTTAATTTTAATACTAGTATATACAGTATTTTTGTATGAATATTAATTATAAATTATAAATCATACATAAACAATAAACATATACATTATAAAGTAATAGCTAAGGTAACCTTGGCTAGAGAGGAATGAACTTGGAACTGGCTTCTCCGAGGCTTGGAAAATCATGGTAGATCATTGGAACAATACTGAGGAATCCTCCACTTTCAAATTATTGTCAAAGAAGGAAAGGTCAAAGCCCCATTTTAAAGTTCTTGAGTTGCTAAGCATTGGGAAGAAAGATACAGTACTAAACGTGGAAGATCAGGAGACCAAGCAAAAAGATTTTTCGGGGCCACCAAGGAAAAAATTTCATCCTAGTTTCTTCCATGTGATGGCCGACCTTACTGAACAATTGCAAGATGATGAGATTACATTTTTCAATGTCTCTCAAGACACTAAAACCACTGATTACCCCATGGCCAAGCTTTCCAGTTTGTTATTTGATGAAATTTTTTTAATGTTCTCCAAATCAGCAGCTGGGGCTCAATCTTCCATGGTTTCCAACTTTTATTCTAGGTTGGGTGGTGCTTATGTCAGCCCTGAATCCATAGGATCAAAAAAATCAAACATCGTCTGGTTTCCCATTTTTTATAATACATGTGACCCACTCGGAAATAAGTCAAAGAATTTCATTTTTTTTTTTTGCATTTTCCATGGTTTATTATTTTAGATTCAAACCGGAAAAAAAGGTAATATACCTTTATTATATATTTTTTGTTATCGATCTTTACCTTTTTTGATCGGCGGCATGTTACTGTAGACTACCGACAACAACGATGGAATTTCTTCGGGCACAAAAATGGTTGCATTTACATCTATAAAACATCAAAACATAAAAATTTCATTAGGTCACAACTCACAGAAATAACCGAAATGTTTACTTGATGATACAAAGGTACACGTCAAGTAATCAAAATTATTTATACTTCATAGACATTATAGTCTAAACTTTAATTTATTTCAGAATATTTATCTATTAAGTGAAGATGAAATTAATAATAATTATAGGGATTAGGGAATACTTAGGTGCTAATATTTTTTTTATGATTTTTACTCAAAAACATTGTACAAAATATTTTTTTTATCTTTTACATGTATTATGAAATAAATTATTATTATTATTATTATTATGAATATAAGTACCTAGATATTAGGAAAATCTTCTAGAGCACTGTGTACAGTATACATATAAATATTTAAATTTTATTCGAAAATAATATTTCTTCTACACACAATTACACTATTAAAGGTATTATCATTGAGTATAGATAGTACTACAATATACAATTTTAATATAATTAATATTTTAATAAAATCGTGCTAAATAAATATTCCGAATGTTATGGAACCGTGGTTCCAACACAAATAAATTTAACACACGATTATTTATTAATAATTTTGATTTTAGAGGTTGTTAACTTCACTAAATGTACATAAATATAAAATGCTTTGGTTAACCATACGTTATGTATAATGCTCTGTTCTAAATACGACTGACTAACCTCCTCCATGCGACCCAGTCGGACGCCGAATCGCCTAGTCACTATAGTCAGCGGATTCCTGTAGACGTGCCGTCGACCAACACACTATTCCTATACGCTAATGTTATATTATGTGACAACATAATATAATATATTATTCAGGGGTTCACACTGTTCACAGTACAAAATAAAAATATTAATTATATTAAGTAGATGTTTGGAATTCTGCTTCGAATAATATGACGTATCTATTTTCATTTTATTCAGGAACATGAGACAAATATTTTTATTGATTTAGTAATCAAATTGATACCCTCATATTTGAATTTTAATTTATAATACACGGTCATATTATATACATCTATGACCTATCTGTACAAGGACTAGGAGACTATATTATATATTATGTACACAAATATTAAATTTAGTATTATCATTTATACTAATAATTATTAGTGTATGAATCATTTTATTTTCTATACTAAAAAAAGTTGTGTGGTTCATGTTGCCTGACTACGCTGCTTATAAACTATTTACAGTATATACCAAAATATTCGTATCAACCTTAGTACCTATTAAAATTTTTTTTAAAGGAAATAAGTAAGAAAATTTCAGTTGAATGAAATAAGTTTTAAAATGATTGTTTTTTCAAAAATTCAAAAATTTCCAAAAATAAGTTTAATGCGATTTAGTTTTTTTTTTTTTTAATTTTTAAGATTGTAGTTTTTTTGAAATGGTTTGAAAAATAATATTAAAATCTACTAAACTGAATATTCAGTTATTTGAATTTTATAAAAAAGACTTTTACTTTTATATAATGTCAATGAGTGTAATGAATGTTAATCATTTCATTGACATTCTTAGAAGTATAGTTAAATCACCAAAATGATCCATACATTATTAGTTTAGTGCATGGAGGCTAAAGTTTACAAATCATTAATTTATAGACAGTTTAATAAAAATAAAACAATAAAAAATCAAATTTTTTTGACAGTTTCATGCAGGTGATGAAGAAATACATTTACAATTTTGTAATAGGACAATTAATAGAATACACCAGGATCGGCAGGATCCAACAGGAGATAAAGAAATGTTAACCAACGAATATACTAAGAAAAAAAATTCACGTTTTAATCGAGATTGATTTTAGTCAATCTTAAAAGTTTATAATGTGATTCGTATTTTGCTAAATGTTATTCTTATCTCTTATGAAATCACAAACTTAATTACTTCAGTTTGATCAATTTCAACATTTATTAACTATTTTATAAAATTTGAAATTTTTAAAAACTAATTGCATAAACATTTTTTGAAACTACGCTACCTATTCGGTTGTAAAAAACCGTATTTAATTATATTAATTTTCTACTGAGATTCTATGGATGATACGAGAATTCTTAGACATACTGTTTAATGTTCCTATAAACAAATAACGTTACCTATATAATAATGAGCCTAACATGCGATGCGTAACGATATTTATGAGTACCTAGGTATGTTTTACGACAGCTCACTTATACGCCACATACATATTAGGTATACACTTTACATACGTAATAAACGCATTTATCTATTACTTTCTTTTCGTTTAAAACTTATTTCGTGTTTGTAATTAAAATTTAACCTAGGAAAACATAATAAAATAATGATAATAATAATAATAATAACATACTTAGTACACGTTCATGAGTCATATATTATGATACACGTAGACGTATATTACGCATTATTAATATGAACGCCAAGACGTACAATGTTAACCATGTACAAATATACAATCAGTATCTACTATGCTATCTCACTAGGACATTATAATATATACTATAATAAGATAAAATAATACACTCATCACTAACGTTGTAGTTGTATATAAAAAATTTTTTGTTTATAAAAATGATGAATAATAAATATTATGTAGTACCTAATACATTATGATTGGTTTATCTCGTTCTCTAGATGATTGGTTTTAGATTCTGAAAGTAGTATTTAAAATGTGTTTTTGTGTGTGTCTGTGTACACTGAACACCAGAATTTATAACAATAATACTTCAATTTCAAACTGCAGGGGTGGTTTAAAATGGCAAAATGAATATCCTTGATGCATAATAAAGGTCAAAACTCAAAAGTAGGTAAGAATTTTCCAGTAATTTTCACAAAAAAAACGGGAAAAACAACAAAATGACGAATAAACGGTAATTATCACACAAAACCATTTTTTTTTTTTTTAAATAGTTGTATCTTCAAAACGAATTTATGTAAATACTTGACATTTTAACCAGATGTTTATATTAGCGTTATCTATGGGTACACGGTTTAATTTTAAAATATTATAGTTTTTTTTTTTTGAACTATTTAAAGACAACTAAAACTTTGAATTTTTCTAAGTAATTTTTTTCAAAATGTCGATAAAAAAATTTTAATTGTCCAAAAAAACTTGAAAATTTAATACAAGGTTTCTTAAAAGTTGTTATTGTATATTAAGTAGTAAGTAGTATAATATTGAAGTATTGTAGATCAAAAAAACAAAAAAAAGCGAGTAAGTGGGTACCGCTCTGCTGTACATTAGGTGCCATGCGGATCACTATTATATATTATAGGAGTGTTAAATTTGAATCCAATAATAAGTATCATTGTATATGAAAAACGATTCTGAACGAACGAAGATGATTTGTCAGTCTAGGATATATCATTTCGAATAGTTGGCGAAAAATGTGGTTTATGTTTTAATCCCCTGAATATACTAACAATTTAAGTTCTTTTATAATTATTATAAGCTAAACTTATGGAAAATCTTGTATTAAATATTTTCAACTCTTACCTACTTATATAAAATTTTTTATGAATTATACCTACAAAATAATTTGCAAATATTCATTATTTTGACGAATTTTTGTCAATATTTTAACAACAATGTTAATAAAAAAAAATTGTGCAAATGTATTCTTATAATTTTATAATCAATATAAGAATAACATATGAGGAACTTTATATTACATTTTCAAGTATTTTGATTGGGCCACAAAAATTTTATCGACACTTAAAAAAAAAAAAAAATGTTTAATAAAATTGAAAATTTCAGTTGTCTATAAATCGCTAAAAAAAATTAAAATTTAATCATGTAAAGAAAACGCCAATCTAAATAACTGGTAAAACTTATACTTTTTGAATAATAACAAATATTTAAAATCGTTTGAGGATAAATCGTTATCATTACGCTATTTCGTAAAAATTTAAAATTCAAACGCACTTAACCTATGATGATGCTTCGAGTTTTCTCTATAACTACATGAAGCAAAACTTATTGAAAACTTAGTGTTTAATTTTTTCAACCTTAGACATACACACAAACATTTTTACGATTTTTCAACTACAAAATTACTTGCAAGTTTTCTCGATTTTCACAGATTTCGTAAAAATTTGAACTATAAAAGCTTATAAAAAAAATTTGTGTCGAACGATTTTTAATTTTTTTTTAGCTACAATATAAACAACTCATAAGTAGGAACCTTGTATTAAATTTTCAAGGTTTTTTGGTCATCCAAAATTTTTTTTGAAAATTTAACTGTATATTTAACTGTATAACATTAACATAAACATTTGGTGAAAATTTCATGTATTTACAGTGATTAGTTTTAGAATGACAACCATATAAAAAAATCGATTTGGTCGAAAACTGGTTTTGCGTAAAAATTCCCGTTTTTCTATCACTTTTTATTGTTTTTCTCGATTTTTTTGAAAACTGTTGGAGAATGTTTACTTTTGACCTCTATTCTCCAAGAATAATCATTTTGCCATCGGATATTACCCCCAAACTTTGAAATTGAAGCATTATTTTGACTAGTTATACTGTACACAGACACAAAAAAAAAATAACAATAATAATAATAAAAAACACACTTCATAGTAAAATCAATACATTCATCACTTCGTTCAGAATCTAAAATCAAAAATCCTTGGTTATAAGCTGTTGATTTAATTATGAAATCTACTTTAAAATGTAATTGTAGAAAAAAAACTATTACTTAAGAGAATACAAAAAATTGTATGCGATATTAAGTTCAGATCAATGTGAGATGTATCAATTAATTTAATGTTTAATCAATTAATTACACATTTAGCCTTACTCATGATAAATATAAGACTTTATATAATCACCTTTTATGTAGTGTGCTACTCTTAACTCTACTATTAAAGTTAACTATGTAAACAAAATACTACTAATCGTAATATCGTGTACCTAGAGCTATTTTTTTTTATAGATTTTTCTTTTTCTATTTCTATGTATATTATTTTTATACTGTGAAGGAGGCTAACTGCGATAGATAAATTATAAATTATTTTATGTTGCCGTTATAATATTAACTGCCTGTATGTATCTGTGTATTTTATAGTATTCTAAAGTTTTTTTTGTCTGTTATGTAGTTATTAAACAAAAAGTATTTATTTAATAAAAAAACTCGTTTTGTTTAAATCGTTGTACATGACCCAACCCGACCAAACCTGGTTTCGTATAATGTTGCAATTACCGATGACTACCTATATGAAATATGTTTTGACTCAGTTACACCTTTAAACTTAGCTTTAAATTATTAAAAAAAAAATTATTAATCATATTTAAAATAGAGTTCAGTTCTAGAATGTAGAGCTAGGTATATAAAAATATAAAAACATAATAATGTTTTTTGAAAAAAATATTATTGTTTAATTGAACAAGTGCAATGTTCAAGATATTACACATAGGTAATATATGGGTATTATATGGGTCCAGTAGGAAATATATAGGGTTTAAAATCGCAAAAATAATACTTTACAAATAATTATTAATTGGTCATGTCATCTACTGTAAGAGTATGAAGTTTTAAAAGGTATCTAATTTAAAAATAAGGTGTTGTTGCAAAACGGTGTCTTTTTTCTGTTTGGACATTTTAACATTTGAAAGTTGTCAACTCGTATATAGTTTTTCAATTTAATAATTTTGCAAAAACTATTTTCACATTATTTTTCATCGAAACTGCACTCACTAAGTACTTATAATATTATATACTATTTAACTTGAAATAAAATAAAATTTGATGTCTACATACATTTTAGTGTATGATCATATTATATTAATTAATATATGTAAATTATTATTAACATATCATAACGTAGCAAGTTCATCGGTGATGACCTCAATCCAAAATATATTGTGTTCGACACGACGGTTTGGTCAGTGTTACGCCGTAAAACTGACCGATTTAATTTTGTAGAGTGATGGAAGATTAGTTTTATGTTTAAATATAAAACATAAAGGTAATCAAAAGTAGTAATCAAACATTTTTTTTGAAGTAATTTTTTCAGTTGATTTTTTCGAGAGTACGCTTATATAATAATAATATGCTATGTTGACATAAAATGATCATTTTTAGAAAAACATAAATTATTTAATGATCACCAAAAACATAACTTACCATTGAATTTAATGATTTGGAATGTCAATAATAACTACTACGTGAAACATATCATATACATATTAGATCGTCGGTAAATATTATGCAGATTATGAAAATATAAAGAAAATGGTTTGAAAAAAGACACTTATCATGTTTACCCGGTTTTTTTTTCGATTGACCCACGAACTCGAAATAATAAAAAAAACATATCCGTATGATGCTTTTATTCGATACAATTACTTATATATATATATATATATATATAAGTATATATTACTTATATTTTTTTTTTTTTTTTTATTAAGTTAGGGACTTTGGGAAAACGTGAAATGATTTATATACGATTAATTTTTTCTTTAATATTATATCTAATGTAAGTTATAGATAGATCATACAGAATACAGTATATATGTATATTTTGTATATATTATTTTTAGTTATTTTGACAAATAGTACTTACGAGATATCGCGTATAGAGTAATGACTGGCAGCACAATAAGACATGACAGTGGCGGTACGCGAGCCATCGTGCCTACGATAAGACTGGCCTTCGCGGACTGTGAGAGGCTCTCTCTAACACATTCATATACAGTGTATTATACACACATGCACACACATTGGTTTTCACTCCACTAAACTTTCACTTCACCGCTGCAATCGATTTCTTCGGGTATATCTGCCTGACTCAGTGCCGTATTTAATATTTTGTCTTGGTAGAGGGGCGGGGGGTTACCTATGTATTTATCTAGAACTCACCAAATCGTGATGACCGAGTGGGCCTTTACCTCCTCATCACCCAAGTAACATTACGATTCAGATTATCTAATAACTATAATTATAAATATAAAATAGAAACGTTTCCAAAATAATATAGGTATAACTCAATATCAAAGGAGATGAATATTTTTTTGCTGAAACAAAATATTATAATGCCTAGGTGATTAGGAGGTATCTATGAATAAATATGGTGCTTAAATATCATAACTTTATTATGTTTATTAATAAGTATATGAGATTTAAATTATTTAATAATTATAATACAATCATAGTCATTACACTCATTGACATGTATAACATAAAATTCAACTTTCTATTTTATAGACTTAACTCATAAATTACTCCATGTGGTATAATTATAACAAAATGTAATATCCTCGCATATATGTATACATATTACATATATATAAGAATAGTCTTTTTTATACAGGGTGCAACAGATAGAACTGACTTTTAGAATAACTTTTGTTCTTATTAATATTTTTAAATTTTTTTTTTTTATTTATTATTAAGACACTTGCGCTACACGTACAATATAAATTTTTTTTTTTTTTTTAATAGTAAAAATAAAAAATTTTAAATTTGATTAAATTTTTATTGGAAAAATTCAAAATAGCCAATTTGTAAATTTAATTACAAGAAAAATTTTGATGGTAAAAATATTTATATAAATCAGTTAGTTTATTTTTTAGAATTTTTTAAAATATCAATATTTTTTTGTATAAATTAATTTGGAGCGTTATAACTTCATTCAAAATATTATTTTTGGAAATTTCCTGAAATGAGTATACTTCTTAAATTATTTATTAAATATATAATTTTCACAATTTTTGCTGTACGTTTAATTAACATCATTTTTTTTTTTTTTTTTTTTTAATCAGTTCTATCTGATACACCCTGTATACCAAAATGTTGACAATAATATTGAACTTTTTAATGATTTTTTTTTTCTCGAAAATTGTTTAACTATAAAAAATTTAATATATATTATTGTATAAATAATTGCATTTTAGTAAGTACATAACTGCGAAGAATAGTAATTTAATGTATGTTGTAATAATATTAAAAATGTATTAAACACTTGTCTAACCTATAATAATCACGTCGTTTAGATTTAGTTTTAAATTATAACTATTATAAGTAGGGTTAGGATGTTTATGCACTAAAAATGTATAAATATGTGCATAAACTTATGCACTAAAAAACAGTTAAATATGCATGAAAAATTAGAAAAATTTGCATATAAAAATAAAGAAATATGAAAAGAAAAAAATTCAATTAATATAATATAGAGATAAATTAAATTATTAATAGAATTAAAATTTTTAAAAGTAGAAATATTTTTTTATAAGAATTTTAGAATTAAGAATTTTTTTATTGAATTAAGTATTATAATGATGAATTATGTTTTCAATAACGATAATAATCAAATTGTATACTTTTAACGTAGAAATGACGTTCAGTATCTACCTACCTATATATTTAAAAAAAAAGTTGGACCTCCCCCCGAAAATTTTAAATTCAAATGCTCATAACGTTTTTCTTATAATTAGGTACGTTTCTAGTTTTTTCTATAGCTGTTTAAAGGAAAACTAAGTGTTGAATTTGTTACCCTTAATTATAAATACAAACAATTTTATAAATTTTCAAGTACACAATTACTTGCCAATTTTCACAATTTTGATCTATTTCGAAAAAATTGAACTTTAAACGCTCATAAAAAAAAATGTTACTAACGATTTTTGATTTTTTTTAACTACAATAAGAGCAACTTATAAGAAACCTGTTTTAAATGTTCAAGTTTCAATTAACCTAAATAATAAAATATATTCATCATTTAATGGTAAATAATAGGTAAAATATGGAAACCGAATAAAATCATAATAAATTCACCATCCAATCTTTTTTTCGGTTCCTATCAGGAGCACACTGACTTAAAAAATCTAATACTATCTCTTACGCATGACTTTTGTAGATATTTTAGCACATAATAAAATGTCATTCTCATACCTGGCAGTGCCAATATTGTAGTTTCTTAGTCCGGCCAAAGTTGAATCGATATTTAATTTAACCGTCATATCCAATAATGTAGTGAAGCGATATACGGCGTATACTCACTTCTCTGTTTTTCTGTAAGTGCGTATACTTTTAGAATAACACATGATACGTGGGTATACGCGTATGGGATTGCATTTATTCTACATACCTACCAATATGATAAATAATTTTGAATTAATAAATAAAAATAACCTAAACTTATTAATTTTACGGCTTCCATAATTAAAACAGCTGTTTATATTACTTACTTACTTACTATCTATATGTCATTAACTCATAATGTAGGTATAATAATAAAAAATTAAAATAAATAATAATTAATTTAGAGCACGGATTTATATGTATTAAAAACCAACCAAACATATGCTAAAATATCTTAAATATGCATTAATATATATTATGCATTAAAATATTAAAATAATCATAAAAAATAAATAATATGCATAAAAAATTTTTTTTTTGAAAAATAGTGAAATAATGTCAATCATGGTCGTAATCGATATTTTATTATCTTAGTTAATATATTTATTTCCTCGATTGATCTAAGCCCTATATTTAAGGCCATATTTGGAAAAATTGTTTATTCCTACAAGTATATACTTATTAATTTACTTTGATATTAATCGAAACTATAAAAATATTTTTTTTCTATCATAATATACAGTAGTATATATTTAAAGAATGTTAAAAAAACAAAACATCGAAATATGCACTAAAAGATGAAATATGCAATTATAATTTTAAAGCAAGTCCTTAAAATAGAAAAATGTAAAAATATGCTCTAAAAAAGTTTCATTTTTTTAAATCGTTATGTATTTATGTCACGAAACAAATTTTTTGCTTACTTAGCAGATTATCAAACAATAAATACATACAAATCTGCGCTTTAAAAATAAATAATAATATATTACTAAGAGTAAGATTGTAGAATTATGTTAGGGTAGTAATTAGTGTATGTAATTATTATAAATATAAAAATAACATTAAAGTAGTATATATGTGACGGTTGTGGGGGTGTGAGGGGCAAAGCCTCCCACGTTTATATACCAAGCACATTGAAGCATAATATATTCACTAAAAAAAGTACGACTACATCACTGGTAATACCAGTTCATCATGATAAATGATTCGATACCAGCATTTTAGTCTCTGTGCGGAGCGATAAATGTATTGATTTTATAATGTTGTGTTTTTTTTTGTGTCTGTGTACACGAGAACGTGTCGAAATAATGCTTCGATTTTCAACTTCAGTAGCTTTTCCGATTCGAAAGTGAACCTAGTTGGTGCAGTGGGGAAGTCATTTTTTGAATTTCTAAATAGTTTTCAAAAGCACCGGGAAAAGCCAAAAAAAAAAATTAAGGAAAAACGGGAATTTTTACTCAAAACCAGTTTTTTTTTATGGTTGTAATTCAAAAATAATCCCTATAAATACTTGAAATTTTCACCAAATGTTTAAGTTAGTGTTGTGTTATGTATATACTTACAGTTAAATTTTCAACAATTTTTGACTTTTTTTGAGTTATTTATAGACCACTGAAATTTTCGATTTAGGTATATGAGAATTTTTTTTTTTGAAGTGTCGATAAAATAATTTTGGGTGACCAAAAAATGTTGAATATTTAATACAAGGTTCCTTATAAGTTGTTCTTATTGTAGCTAAAAATAAATAAAAATCGTTAGCCACAATTTTATTTTATAAGCGTTATAGTTCAATTTTTTACGAAACCTGTCAAAATCAAGAAAATTTGCAAGTAATTTTTATGTTGAAAAATCATAAAATGTTTTTTATTTATAACTAAAGATTAAAAATATAACACTTAATTTTCCGCAAGTTTTCTTTCAATTAGTTATAGAGAAAACTCTAAGTATCATTATAAGAAAAATGTTAAGTGCGTTTGAATTTTAAATTTTAACGAAATAGCGTAACGATTTTTTTGATGCGAAATGCAATAGTATTTTATAGTTTTCTTGATTGTGATAATAGTTTATTTTTTGGTTATGTTCATTATAAATGCAGTTCACCCTAGGATAGTAGGATTGTTGAGAGATTCTCCTATTACTATAATAAATTATGTAGGTAAAGATAACACAATTTGATCTTCTGCACCAATATTATTTAAATTGCTGTTGAGAATATTATTTTTAAGACCATCTTCGTTAACTGGTTCAAATATTTTTACATTTATTTTTCCAAAATTTTTTAAATCTTTTGACGATGTCATTATTTTCAATCGATTTATTCTATTTACTAGAAATCTATATGAATACCAATTTTTATTAAGTATCTGATGTCGACCAATATAAAATAAACTGTCTTATATTATCCGCTATTACTAATGAAAATTATATCACTGCCATGTTTGTTTGTTTATGAATTTCATTTGTATTGGCGTTGTTACGTTTTTTTAGCTTACAATTTAGTCCGACTCGTAGCTATACTAGCTACGCCGTACCGTGCAGCACCTATAATAGAAACTATTAACGCGCGCAACATCAAATATCACACCGCGTGGATGGATTTAACATTTCACCTATTTAAACTACAAAAATATATCTTTATATATTATTAAAACGTGAGGCGATTGCTTGTGACAGTTATATCTGAAGTTCTACCGGGCCGATTTTCACGATTTTTTTTTTTTAAACTAAAGTAGGTACTCGGTGTGTAGATGAGCCATCAAAAGAGAAAAGTCCAAAAAAATAATTATTTAATTAGATATTAGAAGCATAAAGTTTGCCTGTTACGTAGACTATTATTACTATTATTTT
>VUJU01004815.1:6456-16666 GCA_009835225.1 Aphis craccivora
TACTTATGCAACAATTTTTATGAATTATACTTACAAAATAATTTGCTAATATTCATGATTTTGACGAATTTTTGTGAATATTTGAACTTCAAATAATAATAATAAAAATATTGTGCCTATGTATTCTTATAATTTTTTAACCCCTATAAGAATAATTTATGAGGAACTTTGCATTAAATTTTCAAGTATTTTGATTTAGCCAAAAAAATTTAATCGACACTTCAAAAAAAAAAAAAAAACAGATGTCTAGAAATAGCTCAAAAATATTAAATTTTTATATTAAAACTATTTTGAAAATTAAATCATGTAATGTAAATGCTTATCTTAATAACTGGTGAAATTTTCAAGTAATTTTCAAGAATTATAACAAATATTTAAAATTGTTTGGAATAAATCGTTATCTTTAAGCTATTTCGTAAAAATTTAAAATTCAAACACGCTTAAAATTTTTCCTATAATGATGCTTTGAATTTTCTCTATAGATACACGAAGAAAACTTACGGAAAACTTAGTGTTGTATTTTTAATCCTTAGTTATTAACACAGAACATTTTATGATTTTTCAACTTCAAAATTACTTGCAAATTTTCGCATTTTCGGCAGATTTCAGAAAAATATATAATAATGGTTAAAATGGACAAAATAAACAAAACAAATATATATCATTGTAAAATCAATACAATCATCACTTCGCTCAGAATCTAATAACCAATGTTAATTTAATAATGTAATTTATTAATATATATTATATATTTAATAAAAATTTAACAATTAAATAATAGGAATGTGATAAATTCAATGGTTTCATTGATATAGTCATACATGCGTTCATGCACTATTAACTGACTAACACTCATAAAGAATATGGTACTTTAGTCAATGATATGAGCAATATATTATTTTATTTTTCAGATAGTGAAATTTGAAAATTAAAAAAAAATGGGTTCAAACAATTATTATTGTCCGCCTACTATGTGTGTAGTAAAAATAAACAACCCCGGTTTTGAATACAAAACTATTTGGGGTTGTTTAATTTGTAAAACAATATTATTGACCAAAAATTCAGCTAAACAACACAAACGTAATTTTAAACAACCGAATACTACAAAAGAAGTTGAAAAATTGCAGTAAGATTAAATTTCTGTTTATTAGTTCAAGTTACAAATTTCCTTGCAATTACTGTAGTAAGAAGTCAAGTCAAGGAAAAAAAATTGATAACCATTATTTTGAAAAAATAATTGTTTTTTTGATTTTTAAATATATTTTATTTTAATATAGGTAGTTTTCAGATTAAATACGTTTCATATAAAATATTTTCTGTCTTCTTATCTTCGATAACTATATTTTTCTGCTAAAATACATTTCTGACTTTATATCTCAAATGTGATTCTGAAATAATACTTTTCTCAAAAAAAATTTTTCGGCTAAAATACTGTTCGGACAAAATATTTTCGGAAATTTTTTGCGCTTTACATATCAATTACCTCATAATAATAATAGGAAGAAAAGCAAATAATAATTTATTAATATCACGTTATATCATTTAACATGTACCTTTTATTAACGAATGGGATAAAGGTTAACCAATTTATTGGTTTGTTATGGTCTATCGGTAAAATTACGTCTATACAAATAAAAATATGGGTTGGTGGGTAGTTTGCTGCACCAAGGTACATTCAACTAAATTATTGATTTATGTTATAATAATTGTAAACATAGGTAAATAATAAATAATAATATATAAATGAAAATGTTTACTTTTGACCTCTATAATGCACCAAGGATATTCACTTTTACATCGGATATCACCCCCAAAGTTTGAAATTGGAGCATTATTTCGACTAGTTATGCTGTACACACACACACAAAAAAAAAACACATCATTGTAAAATCAATACATCCATCATCGTTCAGAATCTAAAAAATATCAGAGAATTACTATTATTATTATTTTTTTTTTTTTGCATTGTGGGCCATTAAGGCCTTTCACAGTTTCTACTAAGCCGCTCTACCTGTCACGGTCAATCCTAACTTTATGATCACAAGGTACTAATTTTAGAAAAGCACAATTATCTTAGATAACAGGACAGCAATATTCAGCAACATGAAAGATTGTGGTCATCTCGTACCAGGATTGACTTTGTCTAAAACAGAATAAAATATTTTACATTAATTCAGGAATTATTATAACATATAATTTTTTTAAATGTCTATTATCTATTTTTACAACTACATTTCATAGTCAAAAAGGCAATAAGAAAAATATTTTTTGTATTTAATTATTCATAATTTATGAAGTTTTGTATTTTATATCTATGTAGAAGACTTAGGATTGTTGAGAGCTTTATTTGCGACATTGAGTTTAGTGATATTACACGAACAATTGTCATGTTTTCTTACCTTCTTTATCTTGGTTATCCATATTTCTGATATATATATTTTGTTTTCACACAACGTGTTCTTGGTAATTTTTTACATTTCTCATTTCTAGAACATTAAAAATAGAAAATTTAAACATTAGAAAGCTCAAAATGTGTATTAGTTATATAAATATTATTAAAACCACTAAAAACATTATTATACCTACTACCTTTAAGCAAAGCTTGGGTTGATAGTAGAGTGTTACATGTTACAAACTTAAATTATGTTTATATTACAGCAGCATATTGATTATTGAAATTTATTTAAATATTATAAAGACGAAATACAAATAAGAATGAATTTCTTAAAATATATTTATAATAATACATATGTATGTTTTAGTAATGGGTTAACAGCGTTAAGTGGGAGAAGTATTGAAGTGTATGTATTAAATAAATAAATCACATGTCTAAGGAAAGGAGTAACTACCCTTAGCTATGGTACTAAATATAGTTTATGTGAATATATATTATGAAGAGTAAATAAATATAGTGTTTTTTAATTTTGCCTAAGAAGGAATTAAAGGAGCACAAAATACCAAAAATAAGTTTTTTTTATTTGAAAGAGGGTGCAATTCTAAGACAAATGGTTACGTTTTTCTTCACACTATTTAACTAAATAATTAATTAAAAAAGACGAGTGATGTCATCGGTCCCGGCTCATCAGAATTGCCCATCTTATATGTGTAAGAGTTTCTAGTTTCACACAACAATTTATCAAATTAAAATTTTATTTTTGAAATTTATTTACACATAGATGTGTGATTAAGATTATAAATTAAAGTGTTTAAGATTATATAAGTATCAGAACTTCAATACAATGTTTAGTATTTCAAATATTGAAAACCTTAAAAAAGATGTGTTGTTTAATAGAACTTTTAAAGATTTGTTGTTTAATAGAACTTTTCCTTTTGAAAAGCTATAGGTACCTACTATTTATAAAACTGGAATTCTAATAGTTTTATAGTTTTAAACTTCTGATATGCTTATGTGTTAAATTAATTACTACAAAAATAAAATTTTTAATTAGGTTAATTGTTATGTTAAGTGACTTCCATTTACATATAAGATAAGCAATTATGATCGGGCGATCCCAATAATGTCGCACTCACACAGCTATTTTAGATTTGTTAATATCTCTTAAAGTAATAATTTTTTTTTTAAATTTTTTGTATTAGATTTTTACCAAATTATTTCATATAGCCATAGCTATTAGCTACAATAATTCAATATTTATAAGGTATTTAAAGAATTTTTTTTTTGTGTTGTGTGCTCCTATAAGTTTTTACTTTAACAACCTATAATCAATCTATCTATACTTATTACAAATAGTAATTTAGTACCAAGAAATGAATAAGATAAGTTTATATTAAATAAAATTATTGTTATTGTATTGTATTTTATTTTTTGTAAAACAAAAATCACTTATTATTTCATAAGTATTAATTTTTTATTAATTTAAATGTTTTTAATACCTAATTTAATTTTAAATTTATATGTTAAATTTACCATTATTAAACCTGTTTAAATGATTTACCTATTACCTTCTTTAAAAAAAAAAAAATAATAATTTTGTTTAATAAAAAGGCGATGAGTTAGAAAAGTATTATGCCTCTGATAATTAATATAAATACGATTTTCATATAAAATGGGTAGATACCCATTACCAACATTATGAAATAAAATGCATTATACAAAGTTAACTATATATAAATTTATTTAATTACTCATTAGATGTTTGTCTTAATGATAAAAATTCTTTGAAATTTAAGTAAACTTAATAACAAATATGTAAGTTATTTTTAAAAGGTAAAAATATCCAGTGTAAAATTTAAAAAAATAAATACCAGACTTTGTTAAAATGTTGGAAACATTAACTCATTAAACGTAATTAAATTAACTATGCTACCAAGCAATTAGATTGCATTAGCTCAAACCATCAAATAATAATATAAATATAAATTTATAAAAAATTATAAAAAATCATAAACATATATTGTATTAGCAATTAACCCATAATATCTCAAAAAAAGATTTCATAAACTTATCACTACTGTTAACGACACTAAGACTTGCATCAAAAAAGTACTGTCCTACGAAAAATAGTACTTCTACACCATATAGTTATATGTAAAAACAATAATAAATAATATTCATTATCATTATTTATAAACATATTTATTTCAGCTATGTTTTTATTGTATATTTTAGATTACTAACCAGAGGTGGGTATATGTTATAAGTATAATAGTATTAGTATTATAGGACACTTGACAGCTGAAAATAAGTATAAACTGCATTTCATTCTATTCTGTATTAAAGGTCTTTTAGTAAATACAACCAACGTCCAGTGTCTCTGGATCTAACGTCATCCTTTAAATAAATTAATATAAAAGTATCTAACCCGTATCCAGTCCGACAGCCCGCCATACGTTCATTGTTTACGCACGTTTCCAAGAAATTAGAAAGGTTTTATCGTGCCGTATAAAATTTTATTAACATTGTTAACTATATCGAATTGGACAATAATTGTATTTTTTAGCAGTTTCTAAAACCATGTATTAAAAATCTTATTTGTATATGTAATCTGTATGTTTGACAAGAACACCCCTTACAATTTTAATATTTTATAATATAGTTATGCCTAAAAGTTTCTCTGTGATGTCTTCTTTAATTTAAAAAAAATTGCACGACGACTGAATAAGTAGTTTTGGAGTTGATAACGAACAAAACAAGCGATTTCATTTTATATAGTAGAATACATGATATCATGGTAGTATAGGTATAGATAAAGATGTGTGCGCAACGCCGCAACGTACAGCACGTACGAACGCCGGTGCAATCTATACTTATAAAATCCAAATACCACTTAGACAATGATCACTGTAATTTAAAAACTACGCAACGTACGAACTTAAAATTTGGAATAGTGGTTCTCTCGTGTTTTCACCATGCAAAAAGAAAACATTTTCGAAAATGTTGCGTTTTAGACAGTTTTAATGGAGTAATAAACAATTAAAACTATTTACCGCTAACACGTATTGTGCCACACCGCACGGCGGCCCGCGGGTTTCCGTTGTTTCCAACTACCGGCAACCTATCCTTTTTGTCCGTCGTGTAGATATGAATTGTTCCGAGAACTTAATCGATAAAAATAATCTCGTGCATCGCGCGTACCAATTACTCCTAAATATTATGAAAAACACAAAAATACACAAGGATAACTCAGCTAGATAATATATTATTATATAATGTGTGTGTGTGTGTCACAGTGTGTAAGTCGGTGCGACTACGCGACCGTCGGTCGTCGACGCGAGTCGTGCGAAGTAAATGCATGTACTATTACTATAATATAATAATATAATATATAATATTATATGGTAAAAGCATCGATATAATATTCATCATGATAATATTATCGAGCTTACGGCTTACGGTACAAAGTACGAACACCGCAGCGACCGGTCTGCACCTTATCAACCAACCAGTCCAACCATCGCCGGCGACTACTGACTACGACACGACACGATCGACTTTCCGACCAAAGCCCCAGTGCTAGGCGTGACACTGACACTCGGGTACAGGAAGAGACGTCCCGCCGCCGCTCCGGACGAGTATCGGCCGCCGGCTATCGCTCTCTCTTGCCTTTATCGTAAACCGTACAACTCCGCGTTCCGCACGACCGTTTAGTGTTACCGTTTACGCCAACCACCAACTTTGTATACCACATTGTTACTTTTTTTTTTTTGCAAAATCTCTTTACACATTATTTTGCTGTATTACGCCCCGTGCGTTCATCAAATGCATAAATACATCTCGTTACATTACCTATATCACTTGACGTCTTGTTCATTGAACTATTCTACTCGAATCGCGGTAAAAAAAGTCCCGGAAATAAAAGTCCCGATAAAAAAGTCCGCTCACCATGTGTGTGTCACAAGCGACTACGTCCACGTCTACCGGGGACAACCATCATACAGGCCGCGTGAAATTGGCTCCCCGCTGAGGAATCTCCTCCGACTCAAGACACCAACAAGGTAAGAGTTTAATTTTCACCCTGACACATGCCTCGGATAAGTCGGATAAATTGCTTATATTAGTATTAAGAAAATTTAGCCAGAAGTGTGTTTTTCGGTCACTATAACTACCATAGATTTTTCATAGAAATCAAACTTTAAGTAATATTAATACCTATTCCAGTGATCATGGTAAACTATGGTGTCCTAAACCACACTCAGTTGTGTGTAGTGAACACTGTGGGTAATAAACGATCAAAAGACCCTAATAGTCCATCATATATACTATCATTGTTTCCTGATATTTACAAGAGAAAACCAGTTAATAATGAACAACAAAGTAACAGATATAATCGAAAAATTAAGCGTCAAAAAGTAGTTGTATTAAATGATGTAGAGCCTTTAGATGAACAAATCATTGAAATTCCCCAATATGATAAGTTAATTCAGTTTGTAGTGTTGGGACACAAGTTATGTTTGACTTCAGTATAGGTAAATCGGTTTAAATTTGAATGTGAATTTAATAAATCTAATTGTGATGTTGGCACACTAGCACATATACCACCCTTGGCTAATAACTCAATAGAACGGTCAGTAAAAAGTGATGCTTGTGGTCTTGATATATCTTGTTTAAAACTGGACTGTTTTCAAGGTTTTAATTCTATACTTTATGATTCACAACTAAAAGATCTAACTGGAACAACGTTTAAAGTATTTAATCTTTTACTTTCATTAGTACCTCAGTCTTATGGTGGTGGTACCTACAATAAGTACCTAAAGAAAATAAGTTGATGATTTTTCTCATCAAAATTAAGCATTTTATTACATATTCAGCTATTGGTGTGTTTAATGTAAATCGTACTACTGTTCCAAGAATATTTTTTAGCATATGAGAAGTTTTGGTTGGTAAAACTAAAATTTCATTTTTTGGCCAAATAAAAAGTCAGTTGTAGAAACTTTGCCAAGAGCGTTTAAGGACAATTATCCAAATTGTCGTTGTATTATTGACTGTACTGAAATAAAGACTGAACAACCAAGTTCAGTTGAACAATGTGTATATATGTACTCAAGATACAAAAGTGCATATACAGTCAAAACTTTGGTGGCAATAACTCCAAGTGGTTTTATTTCTTTTTTATCCAAATGTTATGGTGGTAGGACAAGTGGCACCTTTATTACTAATGACAGTGTGGTTTTTGTCAAATTTGGAAATGGTTGATCAAGTCTTAGCTGAAAAAAGATTTCCTGGTATTAAGGTATTATGTGAGAATAAAAATAGTATTTTGGTAATGCATCCTATACTTCATAATGGAAAATATAGTGAGAATGAAGTTATTGAAACGTATAATGTGGCTAGTGTGCATATTCACATCGAAAGAGTATTTGCCAAATTAAAAACACAAGGTATTTTAAATAAAATAACTGCAGATTTGTTGCCTTATATTGATGATATAATGCATATTTGTTGTGTCCTAACAAACTTACAAAATCCAATAGTTAAAGAGTAATAATGCAAAATGTATTTTTAATATTTTATATGAAATTAACAAATTTTGAAAAAACTGATTAGCCATTAGTTTAGATTATAGAATATAATAAACAAATTTAATCTTTTACTATTTTTTTATGCAAATTAATGATTATAATTTATAAAATAAAAAATAATATAATTATTTAAGAATGTATTTAGGTAAATAAAAGTTAAAATAAAAAAAATTAAGTCTTGACAATATTGTTTGTAAAAATAAAATATTTTTTTCAATGTTAATTACAACTGGATCAATTTTATTGTAAACCAATAAATCACATTCACTTACGCCACAACAATACATTAATATTTGGCAATTGGTGTAATATTGATGTGTGGTACTCAAGACAATTTGGTTATTCCTACATTTTAAGTATGGAACATTACATTTTTGGTTTTCAGGATCACAAATTGGTTTAGATTGACAAGAAATAGGACATTTAACTTCCAGAACTTTTGTAACAGTGCTATTTTTAATTACAATACCATCAGGACTTGCACACAACAATGGTTTTTGAAAATGTACTATAATTCCACATTTAAGAATAGTATTATTAAACTTTGTAATATAATAATCGATTGCCTTACTTTTATATTTGTTGCTATATGTCACATTAATTTTACCTTGATATCCCAATTCTTTATCAATTAATAAAGAAGTAGCTAAGTATTCTTGATTTTCAAATGACAGGTCTTTACAAATTTTTATTCAATGAGCTTAACACTTGCTGAAATTCTACTCTGTCTTATATATTTCCATTGTATACTTTCAGACTGCATTTTAGTCTGATTATTTATACTTATTATTTGTTTAGAATCAACTACTAAATTATTCATATAAAATGTGTGTTCTTTTATGTTTAAAGGAAAATAAGATCCTATTTTTTTAGAAAAGTTTATGTCAAATGAATATTGTTTAGAAACTAATATACATAAAATCTGTAGTTATAGACTCTTCTACCTCATCCAATAATTCTATTAAACATTTTTGGCCCTCAATAGCAATCTCACACTGAGGAGGGTCCTTTCCAATAATTTTACTAAGAATACATGGAATTTCTAAAATATTATAATCATTTATAATTGACACATGACTGATTGCAATACTTTCAACTTCAGACTTTTTTTGTTTTTTTTTTTTTTTGAAATATATCTTCAATAGTTCTACCTTTTTTGTATTTAGCTTCCCAAGATTTTGAAGGCTTGCCCCATTCCTGTTCTAAGTTAGTCTTTGTAATACTTTCTTCATTATTTACATAATAAATAAGTAATCCTATATGTTTACATTTGAGGCTAGCACCAGCTGGGCACTCACAAATACAATGTGTTACATATTATCTTGAAGGATTTACCTATTCATACAAATTATTAATTAAGAATTAGTATATCAAATTCTATAGGTACTATATTTTTGTACATACTTTTAAAGTAACTTTGTATGGTGTTAAGTTAACTGAAGTTTGCCTAATTACAAAACCAGTGATGGTATTATACCCATTTGGTTGTTGTACTTCAACAACACTATTCACGTGGCCACTTTCAAAAAGATTTATTTCTTTATCATTTTTAAAGTCACAATTGTATTTAATACCTGTGCCGTAATGGGGAAGAGAGAAATACAGATTTTTTCAATGCCTCTTACTCTAGCAGAGGTCTTATCATAAAATATATTTTGTGATTATTATCATTGATGGACGTACAGATAATAGATATTGGAATTTATAAATTATAATAAACATTATTAAAATTATTATTATAAAATGTAATATGTATAATATATATTGTATAATAATATAAATTTGATTGTAGTAATTATACCTTGTTGGCTGTTACCTATATTATTATTAATTTCATCATTTGACTAGTTTACTCCTAAGCCCAAAATCCAAATTGAATATTTATATTAGAACTATGGTTCATATTTGCAAAGTTTGTAATGTTTCATCTAAGAATAATAAAGATTTACCATTTCATAGGTAGGATCGTAGTCCCTTATGGATTATTTTAAATAAGTAATATCAGATATTTAATGTTAATTAATTAATAATTATGATGGTTAGATTTCCCATGAATTTGGAAAAAAGACAAAAATGGGCATCAGCATTAGGGTTGCAACAAATTGGTGATTGGCAATATGTTTGCGGAAATCACTTTACAAGTGATTGTTATATTTTTAGTAATGCTAGAAAAATATTAAAGCTAGATGTTATACCATTGTAAGAATAGTGTATTTTATTTATTAATGGA
>VUJU01004816.1:0-16665 GCA_009835225.1 Aphis craccivora
TTTTTCATAAGTTTAGCTTACAATAATTATAAAATAACTTAAATTTTGACGTATTCAGGCCATTAAAACATAAACCACCTTTTTCACCAACCACTGAAAATTATATCAAAATTATCATTGGATTCAAATTTAACCCTCCTACAATATAATATAGTGATCCACACGGCACCTAATGTACAGAAGGGCGGTACCCACTTGCCCGCTTTTTTTTTTTGGTTTTACTCGGTGCCTTTGAAAACTATTTGGAAATTCAAAAAATGAACTTCTCAATGTACCAATACCAATTAGATTCACTTTCGAACCGGAAAAGTTACTGAAGTTGAAAATCGAAGCATTATTTCGACACGTTCTTGTGTACACGAAAAAAAACACATTATTGTAAAATCAATACATTCATCACTTCGTTCAGAATCTAAAACAATAAACGTGTTATATTGGCGACGATGATTTTCCAACCATTGATATTGACTGATAATTTCATGATTATTTACTCACAAGTATTGTACACAACATGAAAAAAGGTTATTTGTTTTCTTAAGAACCGGAATCGATAAGTTAAGCAATAAGTTCATATTCCAGATTTTAAAAACAGTCGATTAGGAAAATTATCTACTATGATTGTCAGTATGGATTACAGTAATCTCTGACAAATGGCAATAAAAATATTGCTCCTTGCATTATATAATATAACTATATTGTATTTGTGAGTGTGTAACTATGATATTTCTTATTGTCCATTAATTATTTATATACATTTATTCCAACTATACCGTATTACCGTATCAGGGTCTGAATTCAGGGAGTCACGTCACCAGTGGCGTATATAGGGGGGGGGGGTTTAGGGGTTCAACCCCCCCTGAAATGTATGGTTGGTATGGACGTTAATTTTGATTGTTATAATATTATATATATATATATATAATATTATCATACATTTTTTTTATCCCCCTCCGAAATTAATTTCTATATACGCCACTGCACGTCACCGTCTACAAGTGTTTATAATATATTATGTTCTGACTCTCTTTAATGCAGTTTGATGATATTCCAGCTAAATGATTCTTATGTTTTTGTTTATTTGCGAGTTTTATTAGTTCTTATCTGACGAAACTTCTTGCCATTTTCTGAGGTTACACGCTGCTTATCGTGTCAAGGTATAAAATACACTTCAATCATCTAAGTACTATAGGTACAAAAATTATATTATTATCCATATATTTCTGGTAATTATAAACGCTGTTTGTAGTTTAATATGTTAATTATAGTACAGACAAACACTGTTTGTTTAATGTATAATGTATATTTCAATATGTGTATACTGTATACACATAATAAATTGATATAAGTTTGAAAAATCCTAGCAAAACCTTTATAAAATTGCTACATAGCAATTAACAAGTAGTGTAATGAAGTTCTCTACTTCACTGAAATTCGTCGACAAAAATCTTCGGTGACGTCAGCGAAAGACCAATAAGTACCAGAATAAATTGGTGGGCTGAAGTTTGTTGACAAATACTTCTTCTTTTTCTTTTTCTTGGTTTCGGCCTTTAAGACCATACCGCTAAATACAAATCTTGCCATCTGTCCCTATCCTCTGCAGCTTCTGTCCATCTGATTCCTGGATCTATCATTTTTAAGTCCTTTTTAACACAGTCTTCCCACCTCAGTCTGGGTCTTCCTAGAGGTCTTTTACCTATTGGTTTATTTTCTATTACCTGTCTAACTAGGGATCCTTGCTTACGCCAGGCATGCCCCCCCAACTGAGTCTTTTTTTTTGTGATCTCCTTAACTATGTCAGGTCTCTGAAAATGTCTTTTGAGTTCATCATTATGTAACTTTCTTCATTCATTTGTTTCACTGTCAAAGACCGGTCCATACATTTTTCTTAAAACTTTCAACTCGAAAACCCCTAGTCTCTGTTCTTCAGCTTTCCTCAATGCCCACGTCTCAGAGCCATACAGGACAATAGGTCGTAATAATGTCATATACATTCTTATTTTTAAATTTTTAGAGAGTGTCCTCAATTTTAGTATTTTTTCTAATCCATAATATCCCTTGTTAGCTAATTGTATTCTTGACGACACCCCTATCTTAAGTTCATTATCTTGGGTGATAATGGATCCTAGATATTTGAATTGTGATACTTTCTTAAATGTATGTCCTTCTAGCTCAATATGTTGTTCTAGTCTATAATTTCTGTTACTTCGACTGACTACCAGATATTCCGTCTTATCATCATTAATAGTTAAGCCTACTTTCTCCGCGGTCTTTATAAGTTTTTTTCCCAGACTTTTTATCACCTCAATATTATCTCCTAAGAGAGCAATATCGTCTGAGTATGCTATGAGCCCTATTTTTACCTGACCAGCTCAATTCCTTCCGAGATGTTCATTTCTCGAACTATTTTTTCCAGTACCAAGTTAAACATCACTGGAGATAGTGCATCGCCTTGTCGGAGACCTGTTGTCACTCCCACGGGCTTTGATATTGTGTTTGCTATCTTGACTTTTATATCTGTCTGGCTGATGGTAGCTCCAATGAGGTTTACGATTTTACTTGGAAATCTGAATCCTTTGAGTATATTTACTAGGCTTTCCCTGTGAATAGAATCATAAGCTTTTTTAAAGTCCACAAACAATATGTGTACATCCTTGTTATATTCCCAGCTTTTTTGGAGGATCTGTCTTATAACGAAAATCTGATCTGTTGTGGATTTATTTGGCCTAAATCCTCCCTGGTAGTCACCTAGTAAATTCTCTGCTATAGTTCTTACTCTATCCAGTATAAAATATGCTAGAAATTTGTACGTTGTATCTAGTAATGCTATACCCCTATAATTAATACACTCTTGTGGATCATTTTTTTTATGAATAGGGCAGATTAATGCGGTACCCCAATCTTTAGGAAGTATTTCTTCATGCCAAACGCTCTCTATAATACTATGTATTTTATTTATCGTTAATTCATCTAGGTTTTTTAGCACTTCTCCTTGGATTCCGTCCTCCCCAGGAGTTTTATAGTTTTTTAGCCTGTTGAGTTGTTATAATATTTCATCTCTGCTTGGAGGCGGGCATTCAGTGTCATTAGGTTCCGTTGGCATCCATGCAAATTTCTCCACTGGGTTTTAACAGTTAAGTAGTCGTCCAAAATAGTGTTTCCATTTTTCAAGTATTTTGTGTTCTGTTCTGTTACTAGAGAACCATCGTCATTTTTTAGGAACTTATTATGTTTTTTGTTTTTCCTCTAATTGAATTTATCTTCTGAGTTGTCTAGTCTTATTTCCTCTATGATCAAACTCGGCTTCTTCTAGTACATCTTTTGTATATTTCCGTTTTTCATATCTAAATATATTACTAGCTTCTTTTTGGCGTTCTTTGTATACCATAGCTTTCTCTCTATTAGTAGGATCGTTGAGCAATTGAGTCCTGGTTTCTTTTCTTATATTAAATGCTTCATTACAGGAGTTGTTGAACCACGGTTTCCTTGTTATCTTTCGTTTTCCTATTACTATGTCTGTAACCGTTTTAATAGTATCCTTTAACATTTTCCATTTGGTATCAATTGTCTCTTCTTGATTTATGTTTAAGCTTAAGCTGTTCATTGTTTAATGTAACTGTTGCTTGAACAATTCACATATATTGGTGTTCTTTAACTTATTCACATCAAATCTATCCACTAACGTTCCTTTACTATGTACTAGTTTCTTTAGTTTAACTCTCAGCTTTCCTTTAACTAGATAATGGTCTGAGTCACAGTCAGCACCTCTTACGGTTTTAACATCATGTATACAATGTTTGAACCTAGTATTTATCAGAACATGGTCTATCTGACTGACATATCTACCATTTGGTGCCTTCCATGTACCCTTATTTATGCGGGAACATCGTACTCTTTACAATAAGCCCTCCACCACTTGCAAAATCTATAAGCCTGAATCCATTCTCACTAGTTACATCGTGAAGGCTATGGATACCAACCGTTGACCGAAATATGATCTCCTTCCCTAGCTTGGCATTGAAGTCCCCTAAAACTATTCTAATTCTATTTCGTGGAATTTCGTTTAGTGTGTGCTCCAGGTTATCATAGAACTCATCCTTCTTCTCTTGCGGTTTTTCTTCCGTGGGTGCATTCCCATTCACGAATGAGATGTTGAAATATAGTGCTTCTATCGTTAATACTGATATTCTTGGATTAATGCTTTTGAATTATCTTACTGAAGGTATTAAGTTGTTATGTATTGCAAAGCCCGTTCCAAATTGACGATGTTTATTACATTTGCCGTAGAAAATCGTTGTATCCTGAATCTCTATCATTCCATTACCATCCAACCTTATCTCTTGTAGGGCTACCACTCCTAGTTTATATTTTTCTATCTCCTCAACTAAGTATTGTACTGCTCCAGGTTTAAAAAGTGTGCGAACGTTCCATGTTCCAAAAGATAATCCATTTTTCCATTTTCCATTCTTATTTTCCAAAGCTCCACAGTTCCGAGGCAAGTTTGTTGTTAATTCCTGAACAATATTTTTTTTTCTAAGGCAGGGTTGTTAGCCCTGCGCTAAACCCCCAACCTGGAGGACCAGTCTACTCCAACCAATTAAGGTCAGAGTAGGGCTATTGCAGTGTACTTACTAAGTACCCTGGGCGATGGGCACGCCACTTTCCCTACGTCTAATGTTGACAAATACGCAATACACAAATTATAATTCCGCATAGCGCATATCATTATTAATATATTGGTTTTTTTGGTTTTTCATTCATTTATCAACTTAGTACATCTAAATTTGCCCCTCCCCCGTGCAAAAATAAAAGATGGGTCCCTAAAATATTATTATACCAAAGGCCCCAAATTACCGTAGGCCCCCGTAACGTGAGGTCTGCGGGCCCTCAGTTACGCCACTGGTACAAAAAGAATAATAATTTATAAATGCAAAAGGCCTGACATTTTTTTTTTTTGATAATTAGTAAAAATTGATCATAAATAGAAACTTCATGCTAGAATTTCATTAACATGCATATTTTGGTCGCTTTGTAAATTATTCAACTTAATTTGAAAACGTTTTATTTTGATTTTGTAATTGTTTATTTATTATTATTACTACTTTTTTTTTTTTTGTAAGAACTATTGTCATACACTCACACTGAGTATTAATATTAGTACAATTCGTTTAAAATATTATATATGTATGTTCAGAAATCAAATTGACAATATATTTTATAAATAAATCAAGTTCACTTACTATAAATTATTATATGAATTGAGTACCTATCATTAATATACATAATATGAATTTATAATTACTCATTATTTATATACTTACATATTATATATATAAATATAATATATTTATATAAGTAAAAAATATGCTACATATCGATTCAATTTATGACGAAATAATTTGAATACTTTTTATACATAATATATATCTTGTAAAATATTTTAAATGTATAATGCACAATAGGTATTTTTTTTTAATATAACCTAACCTATGTATTACTATTAATTCTGTTCGCTGTTTTTATCTCAGAGTTGAATTTTAAATTTGTTTAAATACATTATTTTAACATTTAACAATAATACAAAAAACAAAATAAAAAGTACACGATGTATGAATAAGTATATAATATTAATATATAACAACATATATCTACTATATACCTTTATGTATAGTATAGTAATGTATCATATATTTTATAAAATACGCGTTATAACAGTGTTTATAGGCGCCAATACCTGAATGGCACAAATTGTCAACTAGGGGGAAAAAAAAAGAAAAACAGTCAACTTGGAAATCCATAAATTTCATAGAGCTTAAAGATGCAAGAATGGGATAACGAAAAATAATTCTTGGCCTTGCCGAACAGCCGTGTAAGTTCTTGTTACGTTACTCAATTTTTTTTCTCTCATATAGAGCACGCTTCCTATATTTACATTTCATAATATCATAGTATCATATGCTCAATGGTATTCGATTGTATGTACAAAATATATATGATGGAAAACACACTCACACAAGAAGGAAAATAATATGTATGTTAGGTACGGCTCGGCGTCACGATTCATATATATAGAATACCTAAAGTCCTATAATACCAACATAATATGAATAACAATATTATAATGTCAAGGGCGCACGACGCTAAATCGGAAACTATGGGTGTTAACCAAGTTGCTCAGGAGTGTTATTACAGACGATGATGTTTGTACGACTGGGTAGAAAATCACCAGGAAAATATAAAGAAATGAACAAAAAAAAAATAAATGTATTTATTGCAAAACTCAATGCTAGCGATTTGCGTATGTGTTCGATCGATGATTGACAAGTTTTAGTGTTATTTTAAAATTTTCATCAAATTTGCATACTAATTACTAAGCATTATCAAAAATTACAAAATAAAAGTTAAAAATTATTAGGTTTTTTTAAAAACAGTATTTATTTTATACCTATCCATTGACCATTTCTAATAAAATAAATTTTCGTAATTTGATTGTCATTTTTTTAAAAATACCTAGTTGTTAAAATATTTACAAAACATTTATTTTAGCAATACATAAGCGAAAAGATTCAACAACTTATATAAGCTAAACATATCAGTTTTAAAATGTTTTCCTTTCAGTAGTAAGATAAATGTCTTATAATTTGTATACTTACAGCATGTAAAATGTTTAATTATTATTTGATTAGGTACACCTGCCACCTACCTGCCTATTTATGACGTTAACATTTTAATACTTCTTTATTAAAATAGGCATTATACTTGGTCAACCTAAAAAATCTACTATTTTAGATTTTCACTGTAAATTCTCCGTTGTAGTGAAATGTTATTTTTATAATATTTATATATTCAATCTAAGTTCCAAAAGTGTATGGATTTATAAATATATGTTTAGGTATACAACCTTTGTAAATACTAAGTACTCATTACGACGTCTTTAGATTAAACACAATTAATATTACTCAGTTATCCATACTTGTCACTCATAATATGGATAATTTTATGTTTAATTTCCATATTGTATATGTTATTGCAAAAAACATACTTCTTTTAGATAAACAACAAGTAACAAATTGTAAAAGCCAAAAGGGTGTTGTTTGTAAAATAAGAATCATACATTTCTGATGAAAAAAAAAATTGTAATTTATTCTTCACTATTTATTACGATTATAAATAAATATTAAAATAATAATAATAATATTTATCATACAATAATATGATTGAAAATATAGGGCTTATAGTGAACATTTCTCTTCAAATTATATTCAATCAAAAAACTATTTAGAATTTTAGACTATTTATAACAATTATAACTATGTAAATGAGGTATAAAAATCGAATAGAGTGAAATCATATATTACAAAAAGTAGCATTGTGTCTATGAATTCTTATAATAAAATTTTTAAATCACTTTAAGAATTACTCATGAAAAACTTTTTATTACATTTTCAAGTATTTTAATTCAGCCAAAATAATTTTATCAAAATTTATAAAAAAAAAATAAATGAATACTTCAAATGCCTATAAATAGCCCTAAAATAAACGAAATATTTTGAAAATGGAATTATGTAAAGAAAATGCTTATCTAAATAATTGATGAAATCTTCACGTATTTACGACTTATAGTTTTTGAATAGTAATAAATTTAAAATCGTTTGAGGATAAATCGTTATTGTTACGGATTTCGTAAAAATTAGAAATTCAGACGCTCATAACATTTTTTCCTTTAATGACACTTCGAGTTTTTTTATAGTTATTTGAAGGAAAATTTATGGAAAACTTATTGTTGAAGTTAATAATCTTAGATATAAATTTAAACATTTTTATGAATTTTCAACTACAAAATAACTTGTACATTTCCACATTTTTGTCATATTTCGTAAAAATTTTAATTTTAACGATTATAAAAAAAAATTGTGACTAATGATTTTTGAATTTTGTTAACTACAATAAGCACAACTTATAAGAAGCCTTGTATTAAATTTCCATGGTTTCTTTTTGTCTATAAATAGCTAAAAAAGAGCCAGAATATTTTGAAAATTTAACCATGCGTATAGATAATTCTAATACAAAAATTTGGTAAAAATTTCATGTATTTACAGTGGTTAGTTTATATGTCATAAGATTACAACCTTATAAAAAACTCGATTTTGTTAAAAACTGGTTTTGCGTAAAAATTCTTATTATTTCGTCACATTTTTGCTACTTTTCTCGGTTTTTTGAAAACTGCTGAAACTGTTTACTTTTGACTTCTATCTAATGCACTAAGGGTCCAAGCGGATATTCAATTCGCCCTCGGAAACCATCCTTAAACTTTAAAGTTGAATAATTATTTTGACAAGTTATGGTGTACACTGCATTGTACAGTACTGTCCACGGTACACAGACACAAAAAGCACATATCATTATAAAATCAATATATTCCTCACTAGTCACTCCGTTCAGAATCTAATACAAAATTTAAATAAAACATCTTATACTATATTATGTACTTAAATAAACATAAAATAAACTTGATATAGATATCTTGAATAATAATTAACTATTAATAGTTTTTAAATTTAATTTTTTATTTAGTTACTTATATGAAGAATTAATACCATTATTTGATGGAAGTTTGACATAAATAAAGTTATTATAATCAATATTATTTACGGGGATTATAAATTGACCGTTATTGTCTTTGTCTAACATAAGCGGAACATAGAAATTTAGAAGCGTTTTTCACCTAACGTGCCAATTGGTTAAGTTAAGCGATAACAAATCTGAAAACAAATTTAAATTTGTTGTTAAGTCTACTTGGGAATAACTATTTCTCATATATTTTTTTTAATTATTATTTTAAAAATCGAAGTATGATCAATTTTTAATTTATACTTTTTAAATATAACTTCTTTAGATTTAAAGTTATATAATAAAAAATGTGGGAAAGTCAATGTCAAGCTTAGACTTAATATAAATTAAAGAATTAAAAACTGTTTTCAGATTTATTATCTCTTATTCTCTTCACTAGATCGGTAAATTTGGCATAGAGCACAGCATTTAATTTCTATGTTACATTATATATATATTAAAAAGACAGAACACAGAAACAGTGGTTACTATCGAATCCCCTTAAATTATATTTATTTTAATAAATTATTAATAAAATGTAATGTTAAATACATGGTATTATATTATTTTTATTTATTATCACATACACCACTATTATGGCACTTTGAGCTACAAAGTTAATCAGATTTTTTTCATTTACACT
Source organism: Aphis craccivora (assembly GCA_009835225.1). NCBI lineage: Eukaryota > Metazoa > Arthropoda > Insecta > Hemiptera > Aphididae > Aphis > Aphis craccivora. Next base: position 9,251 of record VUJU01004816.1, read on the forward strand.
GGTTGGTTTTACATAATAATATAATATTTAATACACACATCGTGTCTTTGTCCACCCGAATTAAAAAATGTTCTTGTCGCTTCTTTTAGAAAAATTTGTGTTGGTGATACCCCATTAACCTAGATAAATATCTTTAATTGTATATCGTAAATTGGTTTTAACTGTCTCGATATGCGTATATTCGTTCCTAAATTAAATCGATATTTCGTCAGTAGTAGTATCATATGAATAATATGAAAAATATGTAAATAAAGGTAATTATTACGAATGAATTCTATTCGATACATATGTACGCTGTATTTAATCCACGTTGCTCACCTGAATCTTGGCAATATAAATTTTGCTCGGGCTCTATCGTATATAATTCCTGGTTATAATATAGGAAAAATATGAGTATTAAAAAAATCATTCTTACATTTAAATGTTCGAATATTGTGTGGAGTGTCTGGGCAATTGTATCACAATGTCCAGATTCCCTATTTTTCTCGTAATATAATATCATTCAATATTGGAGATTGGTATTAAATTTATATTAGATGACTTGAACTGCAGAATACAGGCTTTGCACATAATAATAATATTATAACTGTTGTAAGTATTGCTCTAATCTGTTTTCCAACACCTAATTTTTATTCCTTCTCACGCGTTTGGCGGGCGGTATAATTTTCATCGAATTACCCTCGTGCGGTGGCGCCGTCGGCATCAAAGCGCTGTAAGTATAGTTTTATACTTTGATGTACACTGTATATCTTAAGGTATACTACTACCGTATACTTATCAAACGTCGTATGGATATAATAACACTAATACGATACAGTCCTATATTATTTCTACATCTATTTCTTCCTTCGAAAGCCACCACGCTGAACGCGATCCATACAAGGGGACCACCACGCAGACATGGTAATATATATTATTACTTGTGCGTCGGCGAATCATTGACATCGTCGTGAAGAAGACCCTTACCATGGTAAAGAAGACCTTTCGATGCCTTTCGAAATAAAATCGATTCCACGTGTACAATAAATTTGTGAACATGTAATATACCGTACACGTGTATAAGTACTTATTACAGGTATATAAAATACGTGTATGATTATAAACAGTATAGGTAGTTTTTAGTTTTCAGTATAGGTAGTTTAGTATAAACCGTAAGTCGTAACTATCTAATTATAAAAATAGTCGTAATAGGCCAATGGGGCAAGGACTTGAACTTCACAGGTTTTAAAGGCATCGTCTTCGATTCAAGTATACAATTTTATCCACATTTCATTACCTATTATAATTTTTTCATATGTCTTCTGAAATATTTTTCAAAACCATTCTGGCAACGATCTTCATTGTTATTTCTTGTCATCGTTATATATGTATTATTACGACATATTATAGCTGCCTATCGTACATTATTATTATTATTGTTATAATGTATGATTATTATTACTATTGTTATTTGTTGTTGTTGTTGTTATAGTACTGTATAAATATATAATAGTATAATACATTTATTGAACAGTCGACGAGGTCTTCTCTGCTCCGGAGTAACAATAATAATTACAGTCCCGTCGATCATAATTATCCCACGCCGCCACACACACCACACTGTACGTAGCATAAAAACTCCAAAACCACCTCTCTGGTCTGCGACGACATTGCGCGTCGTTTACGGTATTGTTTCACCACGCCGCGCGGCCGCCCATCCGTCGCCTGTTGTGCAACCCACGACGATCTATAGCGACACCGCGGTTCGCGGTAGTGCACCTCCTCCACCAGGCTCCACGCGACAAGACACTTTCACCCGTTAACCGTGGTGACCCCGCAGAGCGTTTTTCTCATACACTTACAATTTTATGTTTACAGGTATATTTTTTGATTTTATTTGTCATTATTCTTATTCTACAAGTTACGATGCGTCTCTGAACGCGCATTTTTCCACCATCACTTTTTTCTATCAACAAATGCATAATTATTATATTTTATCATCGTACCCATGTGTCTTATTGTAATAATAGGCCAATATTTTATTAATTAAAATTATATTCATGTCATCGAGAACTTGCAGAGGGAAGTGTTGGTTCCTCTGCATGTTTTAAATACGAAAATAATCAGCCATTATTACACATTTTTTCGGAATATCAGCAGTATCTAATAATGTAATATATAGATTATAGAATATATGCATATATTGCATATATTTAGATTTATATAGTATACATAAGTTATTACTTTAAAAATTATATTAATCAATTATTAGGTTAGACATCTGAACTTTATTTTATATTGGATATATATTTAAGAAATCGAAAAAATACAAAAGTTATAGCCTATAGGTACTTAAATGATTTAATAGATTTGATTTTATATTTTTATTAAAATTACATGACATCTGATTGTATTATTGACATTTGTGTATATAATATAGAATACCAGAAAGTACTTAATTTTGAATCTCAAAGACATTAAATTAAATATTAATCATCTAATAGGCACTTCATGTTTAGGTAATCATACTTTGTACTCCTGAATTCCGCATACACGCCGAAATATTTACACGTAAGATAGTTGACAACCAAAATACGAAACCATAAATAACGTATTGGCCAGACCTTAATGTGGATTTCTTCGAACATATCTACCAGTTATATATTATTATATACGCGACTAAGGTCAACTACGTAAACTTTTATTCAGTAAAGGCAGTATGGTGTGCAATAAACAAATTCAATTTGAATATAAATATTTAAAATCTGTTCCATGCCAAAGGGTACGTAATAAATTTTTAAAGAATACGATACAACAACACATTCGATAAAACTGCGAGTAATAAACTATAGCAAACGAATCTGTTTAAAAATAACCATCATCGTTTAAACTACATGTATTTATTTTTAAGCATTTTTTTAGTAGATTTGTACAATCGATGAAGTGTTAATAGATTTTCTAGACGTCCCGTTGTATATATTGACTAATAAAAACTCTCCTCCTAGTCACGGCTGTTTATTCTCGGAGCAGGATATCGCTGGCTAATGGAAGAAATTTGCAACGCCAAAAATACAACACGTCTGTTATCGAATTGCCTTATTTATTATTGAGTAGCTTTTTATATGTTGAAAATAAGTGCCTTCATGAGTTTGTATATGTTACATACTTACATTGCAGCAGTATACAAGTGTTTATATATCTTGACTATTTTGTTATTTATTTATTTTTTTTATCCTCATGTGCCCACACGTTCCATTAATGGATGTCCGTGAACGATAAGAGCTCATTTTTTCCGTGGTCCAACCGACTGTAGTCATCGTAACTTAATTAACATTTTATAAACCGGATGGAAATAAATCAATTGATAAAATGCATAATAAACGGATTTTTATTACATTAGGTAAAATGTTTATATATACACATACTGCAGCTATAGTGCTATACAGACTATAAACTGCAGCCCATATAGGGGACAGAATTCTTTTGTTAATTTTTTAGTTCAACTCTCTTTCTGAGGCATAGATACTTATAGCATTTTATTTATCGAGTGTATAAGAGATTTGGATTTTATTATTTTAATAAGAAATAGTAAAATTTTTATAGAATCGCGTATTATACATAATACACGTATACAATATACAGTATATAATGGGTAATTAAATAATAATATATTCCACTCCGATTTTCATTTCATTTAAATAAATTGTTAATACTTTTTAGAAAATTATTATTATACCTACTAATCTTAATTTTTTTTCTTTGACAGAAATAATCCAATGTACATGGGTTAGGTTAACCTATACATAATATTTCAGTTAATCAGTATAATAAAATTGTAGAATGTTCGCTTTTTCAAGAAAACGAATGTTCTTTTGAACTTGGAACAACCCAAACAATTAATTTGAAATTATTCAAATTCCTTATACATTTTTTTTTGGCGTTCGGTCTGAATCTTAGCTGAAATTGTAACATACTTACACCACCATTAGCTAATTTACTGTATCACCAGGATTAACCTTAACACTTATGGGATTTTTAATTTCCTTTCTGTAATAAGTGTAGTTGTTATAAACTATTTTGAATTAATTGAAAGCAGACTTCTACTAATATACTTAAATATTTTTTTTCCATTATTAATATTTTAGATTCTAGGCGAAGCAATGAATTGGTTTTATAATGTACCTAGGTGTTTTTTTGAAACTGCAGAGTGTAGATACACGATAAGTAGTCGATAATTGAGGGTGGTTTCGAATAGAAAATTGGATTTAGTTTGTACTGTAAAGAGGTCAGTTATATGAGAAATTGAAATTGAAAGTACTGGAAATTATTAAAATGGTATAGGCACAATTATTTTTTTATGCATTTGATTATTTGAAGTTCAAAATTTTACAAAATTTGTCAAAATCACGAAAACTTACAAACTACAGGTGTCAGGAATTTTGTAATAGAAAATTTATACAATTTTTAATTTGAGTTATTTGAATTAAAAAAGAATCAATTCATGATAATTAAGATACAGTGAAACAATTTTTTCTTTAATTTTATTATATTTTTCTTTTACTTAATGATTTTAATTAGGTATTTATAAATGTTCATCTCTACATGAATTATTATTGTTGTTTTATTAGATAGATAGTCAAATTTTCTAAATACTTTAATTTTAATCTATCTATATCACGTTTGTATTCAGCTTTTTACATCATTCTAAAATAAATACACCCTGATTTGAAGTTGCCTTTAAATGTACAATATGTGATCCTCTAATTCCAATGCTGCGGTGTCCGAGCGGTTAAGGAGTTGGACTTGAAATCCAATGGGTTTTACCCGCGCAGGTTCGAGTCCTGCCCGCAGCGATGATTTTTTGCATTTTTTACAATATCACCATTCCTTTATGTGTTATAGTATTCACAGTTTACTCACCCGTCCTTAGCGCCGTAAAACTAAACGTATTTACTAGTAATGTTTAAGAATGTGTTGTATATTATAAATTTATGATATTATCCATACAAAAAAAAACCAAAATCCAAACTAAAAATAAAGCGCGGCGCAGCCTAAAACTTAACCATCACGTTATCGATCCTTACGCACAACGCACATAATATGAAATTTAACTCGGGATTTAGGAACGAGCAATATAAATTTAAGTGAATATAAACTCATCCGGCTCGGTGTATTACAGGTTTTACTGGTGATTGGTCGTCGTCATCCGGCAATACACATAATATAAAGATATAATATATATATATATAGATATAATATATATATACAATACACAACGGACTCACACTTTACATCTATATGCATTATTACCCACAAACGACAGTATGTGTCTATGTGTGTGTCGTCTCCTCTAATGGGTCCATTTGCATGTTTTATCTATAGTGGATTACGTGCCTTCCCGTCCTTTCGTGTCCATTCAAGAAACCGTTCCCATGGAGAGAAGCCTATACTACTCTCTCTCCTTTACGGTTCTCGCGCTCTCTCTCTCTAACTACCTGTCTCTAATTGTCATACACATAGGTACACCAGATATTATATACAATATTATTATTATTACTATTATATACGACAACCAGCCGATAATTCATTCAAGTTTTCCTTCTACGCCACCGCGTACAAGAGAGTTGAACAACCGACCGCGATTCTTTCCGCCATTGCCACTACCTATGCTGATGTCGTAGACATCTCTATATCTATATATTATAACGGTCGCCGCCACAGTCACACCGCTGCCGTATATTATAATATTGTAATTATTACGTGGATACGCATCCTAGGTACACATATCGTGTCTATTTATATAATGTATGTGTAATGTGTGTATTATATTTATATATAATATATATATATATATATATATATATATGTAGGTATCTGGTATACGCGTTAATTATGTATGAAGCGATTATCTTCTGTTATTATTATTTATTAAGATATAATAATGTATAAAAGTAATAATAGCTAGTATTGTTAATGTCGTGTACATATGCGACAAACGAGATTATCTGGTCGTTATTGACCGGTGTTATTGTTTTTGTTTTATTATTTCGACTACCAAGTTTATATTTTTGTTCTTGATTATCATTAATTTGATTATATGACAAGTAACATAATCCATAGACTCCCTCGAGTTTAAACTCTTGACCATGATGTCTACACTATATTATCATGAATTCACGATAATATAACACTTGTTATAAAGCATATTGTGACGTGTTTTATCTTTGATGTTGTTTACAGTCTGTAGTGTGTTAATGCGTTTAACTAAATTTATGTACATATGCAATAGTCAATAATCAGTAATCACTAATCAGAAACATTTTTCGAAAGACAATCGTTACACAATATGTTCACGACACATTATTGTCGAATACAAGACTCGAAAATAATCGTAAAATTAAGTTGAAAGATGGCTGGATTACATATTATACATAATCTATAGAAATGGTGATGGCAAGGGGGCCCGCAGAAATTTTCACCAGAGGGGTAAGGTGTATATTATATATATATATATATATATATATAAATATAAAATGCTAAGTTAGGTTAGGTAAAATTCTGTAATAGGTATACGAACATTGACCACAAATGGCGCCTATTGGTGGCGGTGCAATGTACCAGTGTTTAGAACCGTAAACCACTTACTGTTTTTTCTTTCTCAGTGTGTTTTGTCAACGAATTTATGATAAGAGTATCTACGATATTAAAAGTTTTTATGTTGTTGCCACTAAAACATGAACGACTTTTGACTCCTGGTACTTGAGGGTGAATCGTTAATAAGTGTTGTATATTACCTACAACAAACGCGCGTAGTACGCATAATATATAAACAGGTTGGAATAATTATTATGTTATGAAAAAAATACAGCAAAGATATTTAAAAAAATCATAATAAATATTATATTGATATAATACAATATCAAATCCGCGTTTTTATAATACGAATTTTGGATCACACAGTGTATACCTACCTACTGTATACGAGTATTACTCGTATTATATAATGTCCACTAGTTGGTAAGTTACTGATGGTTTACCTATTACGATGTCACGATGGTCATTTGCACGTTGAACCAAACAAAAAATGCGTTAGTTAATAATAATAATGTTGTTATTATTGTTGCACAGTTATTGAGGAGAAAATAGTTTTATTGTGTTTTTTAACAGCATCCTTTACGCGTTCATAAGAAGGCTTTACATGTGTTTTTAAATTTGTTTTATAAGTATAAATACAAATATAGTATATTTTACAAAAATGGCTCCTGGGAGGGGCCGTGACCCCATAAGCTTGTATTTCTAAAAACTTATATATTGTTACAAATAAAATTATAAAAAGAAAGCGGGCAAGTGGGTACCGCTCTGCTGTACATTAGGTGCCGTGTGGATCACTATATATTGTAGGACGGTTAAATTTGAATCCAATGATAATTATCATT
>VUJU01004819.1:1791-16650 GCA_009835225.1 Aphis craccivora
AGCACGGGACGGCTGTTTAATTTAGTAAATTCATAATTTTTTTACTAAAAACATGTTTTCGTACTTCGAACGTTTCTCAGCCCTCGTTAGTCGTAGAAACATGATTTATTCACCAAAATAAACTTGAGAAGTTTTTCTAGATAATTACGTGCCATATTTTTGATATCTTTTTTTTTGTCTATTTTATATGATTTTTTAAAAAATTTAAAAATTTTGAAAATTTCAAATGCATATATAATCGGTTTGAAAAAAAAATTTAAAAATCTGGCACGTAATTTTCTAGAAGAACTTCTCAAGTTTATTTAGGTGAAAAAATCATGTTTCTACGACTAATGAGGGCTGAGAAACGTTCGAAGTACGAAAACATGTTTTTACGGTTGGATTTTTGTTACCAGAACGGCCTCTTAAGAAGAATCCTCCCGGACGTTCGGGTGATGGTGTTGACGACATTACGTCTTCCTCTTAGCCACTATTTACATGTTTAAGCTATTTGAAAGACACAACTCAAACTCGCCCTAGAACTACAAATTTAACATTTAATTCAACAATGAGTATGACTTACGAAAATGATTCTGTCGAAGTAGAATCAATTGATGCCACTGACAATTTTTCTCAATTTGACGTCGATGAAAATAGTGGTGGAGAAATAGTTTCGAGTGTTGGTGCAAGTATTCGACCAGATAATAACGTCATAACAAATTCAACCAATAACAATACGTAAAAAACCCGTAAGGTAGCGATGAAAATTTTTAGACAAGAATTGTTAGACTTAGAGGCAAAAAAAATTAAATTATTGGAAAATGAAGATAAATGCGATGAAGACTTAATGTTCTTAAAAAATCTACTACCGGATTTAAAATCTTTACCAAGAGCCACAAAAAATAAGAACAAAAATGCAATCGCAAGAAATTTTATACAACGCAATTACGGCAGTTGAACCTACAGTTTCTACTCATACATTTACTACACTTGAAGCATCAACGCAATCATCAATTTCCGCTGAAGAAAACACTCATTGGCAACCATGGCATCCTCTAGAACTAGATCAGCAGTACGAAAACTCGCAATGGGAGAAATATCAAGAAGGTGATAATGTATACGACTCAAATCAAAAATAACCAGTTATAGTACTTAGTAATATTATTCTTATGGTAAGGAAACCAATTTTAAGTTTTTTTTTTATTATATTATGTCAATAAAATATATGTTCGTTAAACGCTTATCTTGTTCATTTTATTTTGATATTAATTAAATAAGTAGGTATGATGTAGCAAGGAGGCAGATATGAATACGATTTTAGAGTAAAATTTAGGTACTAATTTACTATAGGTATACCATGGGTCAATATTAGGTGTTTAAAATATATTTTGGAAATCTATTTTAAGAGGATGTCAGTGCACTATTTGTTTTCTCTCTCTGGCCCACGCGCAACATAGACAAAATGCATTTACGCTGAATCATTTTTTATGTTTTTAAGTAATCCTAGAGTAAAATCACTCATTACAAAAAAGATAGATAATAATATTTTTGAGAGAATGACATATCGATTTTATATATTATTGTTATTTGATTTTCAAAATAAACAAAATAATGTTGTAAATTTAAACAATGTTTAATTGTTTTGAGTCAATATTTTGATTAAATTGATATGTCATTCCTTCAAAAATATTATTCTCTATCTTTTTTGTAATGGGTATTTTTACTCTAAGATTACTTAAAATCATAGAAAAAATGATTCTGCGTAAATGCATTTTGTCTATGTTGCGCGTGGGCCCTAGAGAGAAAACAAATAGTGCGCTGACACCCTCTTAAGCTAAGTCAACTTATAATTATTTTTTAAAATAAATAAATAGGTACTATAATACTGCGATTTAACATTATATATTTTAAAAATAACAATAAATTATAGTTCTAGTCAAAAAAACAAATTATTTAGACTTTATACCTACTTTATTATAGTATTTATTCATTTTTTTTTTTTTTTTTTGTGAAAAACAATGAATTGAACAAAAGTTGTCTAATATAATATGTGAGACACTCCACATTCAGCATAATGTTATTCATTTAATGATATTTATTTAAACAACTTACCTCAATGTAAGAAATAACCTTTCTTCTACAGGTATTGCTTTTCGGAAGTTGGTGTCTTGTTTTTCGATTTCGCTTCTTATAGCTTCCAAAATAATATAAAAAGTCGGTTCACTCATGCGACAATTCTCGAAAAACTTAATTGGATGATTTTTTAATTTATTAAATAGCGTATGAAATTCCCCTTCAGAAAGTCTATGTTTATTTATTTCATGGACCCATAAACGGTCCTTAACTAAATTTACTTTAACATCAATTAAATCAGCACTTTCAGCCAGCAACATTTTTCGGGACGTCATCTTGGTCGACGATCGAATGAGCAAATGAAAAATAAAATGAACACGAGCCAGATAAAAATTTAGAAACGCATGTAAAATCGCTGAAGTGTCCCCATCAAAATCGCTAGTGAACATCGCGCGTGTAAAATTGTAGAAACGCTCAAAACGCAAAACCGCAAATCGCTCCCAGTGGGGCCGCAGCTTAAGATAATATCGTCATATAATATATTTCACGCGGCAGTGACGCTCTGCCCGCCCAACGTTTGACAAGTGCGTTTAATTATAACAGTGTGAAGGAACAAAAAATGGCAGGACAAGCTATTCCTGTTTAGGTTTACGGTGGACGTGCGAGCAAAAATATACAACGCTCGTCTACTATACAGGCATCGTCGACACCACCACCGTCTAACGATTTAATTGACGCCACGAGCTTCGTCATAGACTTCGCTGCACGGAAGTCCATCAACAAAGGGCTTGATTCGTCGGACGTATTCAACGTATCCGTACAGATAATAACACCATCACGTTATTTAAGCATAACAAGTGACTTTTTGTTTACTCATTGATGGGATATATTCTCTCAATTATATCCGACCCGCTGGTTAAAAGTCGCGAGAGACTTCCTCAAAGACGAAATCAACACGCTGTCCAAAACTTCTTATCGTGGCGAAAATAATATGCTCGTAATCGAGTCGCATCTCCATCAAAGATGTCGCGTGCTTATGAGCAGGCAAAATCTACTAAGACTTCAAGACATGCAATGGACAATCGACGAGTCGATCGCGCGAAAATCTAGTGTCGTACAATATGCGGTAATGAAGCAAACTGACCTAATTGCGTCATATTTATGTATGAACGTTTCTGTGGAAAAATCTGAGTGCATCGAAGAATAACTATCCAAAATATTCATAATGATTTACACACAATGAATATAATACCGGAGAATCAATGCAGTTTCATTAACCAGATTAAACTGTTTGCCAATAAACAATTAGGGTTGTGTTGGTCGGCGAACGTTCAGGCTAGCGGCGCGCATTGTTTCCCCAATAGTGACGGCGGCGGAGCTGAAGAGGTAAAATTATATTATATTATATTATGAATATATTGTACTAATATTTTATACGTTATATATAATATTTATACGTATGTTATTTACAGTTCATCAGTTTCCATGAGAATATCGACGTCATTTATGCAGTGTACCGATAATGCTGTCCAGATGCTGTAATCTATCCACTACATTCAATCAATCGACCGCCAAGGATATAAGGTGTTAGAAAGAATGTTGATCCCGTTATAAGATGAAACACATGTGCATTATAATACTATTATGTACTATCTGTATTTAGGTCATCCGCTCACGCATTAATAATATAACATATTTTGCACATTTTGTATTACTTATATTATTATTGTAAAGTCTTGTTCATGCATGTAATATTATTGTTGAATATAAATTTCATTATATTATATTTTGGGAAAAAAAAACTCGTTATATTTGTTATTATAACTTTATTTATTACAAAAACATAATTATACATACATAATATTATGTATACTCTAGTTGTACATATTGAGTAAAGTGAAAAAATACAAATTATTTTATATATACAAGGATAATATTATACATTTTAAACTATAATTATACTACATTCTTCTAACTACTCCGCTAAACGGGTTGTACTGAATGACTCAATCATGTATAACTAGACAGTAGGCTGCCGTGTTTGGCGGGAAATTATTAGCTGCCTCGATTTCAACTCGGAGATCTATGTTGGAAATCTTAGCGTCATCATTTTGTCGTGAACAATCTATGCAGATAAATGATCCCAACTCTTTATATTTTTCCCTCGTCAGGCATGGCTGGGCAGTGAGTCTCTCGTAATAATGTTTTTGGAAATCGGCGTAATTTTTATAGAACATGGTAAAGAGATTTTTGTCAAAGTTATCGTTGAAATCTTCATACGGATATTCGATTGAATTAATATATGCTTTACCGTTTGTCAGGGAGCACTGATCACGTATCATAATCGACGTTATAGCCGTCCGCCACAGTACCGGTCGAATTGGTGAGAAAAGCAATTATCAAGCACCTAGGTTTTTCCACCTGCAAACACGTTTTAACCATCCACGAGTGTTTGCTGGTCAGCGGTAGATTCGGGTACTCGCAAAGCTCCCAATTTCTAAAGGCACAATTTATCATTTTTTTACTATCCACGATTTTCATCAGCTTCAACCTCTCCCGATCATCGACTTTGATCACAGGCACTTTCCATAACACATGAGTAATTTGAACTTTAACTTTCCGAGCCATAGATTTTCCCGCTTCACTCGTTAGGTCCTCGCCGCCCGCTACATTAGTTAGATGTAACGAACATAAATCCGACATCGATCTGTTTAATATGAGTTGCTGGCTACAGTTCACCAATATGCGTTTATAGTCTTCACAAAAGCCGAAAACATGCTTTAACGGTATACACCCGCTGAACGTACCGTCTTCAACAAAATTTGCATTTTTGCACTCAATATCCCAGGCAGCGTTTTGCAAAATATTTGTATCTGCAGGAGTATACGAACAATATCCCTTCATCGCACGAGTTATTCCCGGCTTTTTGACTCGTACTTCGGTAGAATTTATTTCGTATTTCATTTCGTTAAACAAATTTGTCAGACCGTTATGTGCTATATTTATGATCGTCTTCATTTCGTCGGGCTTTATTATTTTTTCTTCGATGTAGATAAAACTTTCGTTCGGTAGAATATGTGTGTCTCGATTTTGTATGGTGATTCGTATCTCGTCGCCATTGTTCAAAGCCGATGACGAAAATGGTAAAAAACAATGCATAAACATTTTGCGTTTTGGTGACTCACTAATATGTGGCCCGCCAACGTCCAAACACGATTTATCCATAGTGTATAATATAAAATAGATATTTACTTGCTAGAAATAAAGTGTAAAAATTCACAATTTTCATTCGTCAACTTTTTATTTTTTCCAATATTATTAACTTTTCTACGAACGTCACCACCGGTGCGAGGTGATGCTTGTCTGTTGACCGCTGTGGCTTTAATGCGGTTATTACCATTAACTTACGCATATTTATCGTCATTAAATCAAAGTCCAGGTTAACGACGGCGGCCTCCTTGTATTTAAGAGTAGCGGGCAACCTGTCTATGCTATATACGCCTCTGAAATGTGGTATTTTCTTGTATTTTGCGTATTTAACAATTTTGAAATCAAAAAGAGCACGATTGGGTAGAGTTAGTTTTTTGTCCTTGATGATTTTATCGCCGCTTTTATCTTCCTAGATTTTTTTTTGACATTTTATGTCTTTTCTTTGGCACATAGATTCAAAGAGCGTTACTGAAATAGCGTTACCTAAAAACTGTCACGCTCTGCCTTGGCACACAGAATCTTAAAGTATTATGTTATAACGTTATGTGCTATATATATATATATCAGTTTTCGGCTGATATCTCGGCAGGGAGTGCCCGGAGCGTTTCGGGAGTAAAAATTTGAGCCCTAAATCTCCCACGACCACCACCAATACGTCCTTGAAAACCCCGAAGCTCTAGCCCTATCTGGGGCTGACCTACAGGGGCACGAAATAGGCGAATTTCCGCCAACTTCAACGTGAAAAATTAATAATTAGTGTTATCGAAATCGCGTTACCGAAAAAGCGTTACGGGACATTATCTGCCTTATACCTTACACAAATACATTATATTTCATTATAAATTATGTGCCTTGGCACACAGAATCTAAAAGTGTTATGTTATGACGTTATGTCACGGTTACCCTGGTTACCTGGTTACCCCTGGTAATGGGAAACTATCTAATATAATAATATAATAGTATTCTAATATAAATTATGAATCGAAAAGTGTAACGATAAGTCTATGATAGATCGTAGTTCATTTTATGTGAGACATAAAATGTCTCACTTCATTGCAGATTCGTATGCAATATGACATGATTTATTTATTATTATTATTTTTTTTATTCATCAATATTTTTCTCTTTTTCGTAGACGTGCCCGCCTTTTTCCTACGCGCCATTTTTGATTTACCGCCTGCAGCGCGTTTACGTGAACCACGACCATTAGATTTCTTTACAATAGCATACGAACCAGCACCTTTATGTGATGACAAATACATTCCTTTACCTAAATGTATAGACGATTGGTTGCCGGATCTAATACCACGTATTGTTCTCACGATGTTGGCTACTCCTCCACTCAGCGTACCCAAAGCCAAGAGACCAGCCAATACCGGAATTAGTGAGAGAACCTCCTGTTTTAGGTACTTTGATCACACGGGGTGGTTTATTTTATTTTTATTCGATCGGCTCACGCGTTTTCTTCACATGCTTTCGCGCCAGGCATACAGCTGATTTAATTAATTTACTCATATTCTGTGTTGACGATCCCGCTTTCATCGATTTTTTTAGCGCTTTTTTTACACGCTTTGACAATATTGACGAAACCACAACCAGTGCCGATTTTGCGTTTAGCCTTTATAGCCGTTGTAACAAACCACGCGGCAGCTTTTTCTTTAAAATTAGCGTCTTTCGCGAGCACTCTGCTCCAAGTACGCTCTTCCAATACACTGTCGGTCGCGTTTTGCTCCGATAAAGAATTATTTTTATCGTAAGCTATATCGTGGTCTTTACACGCTGAATCTAAACCGTTTATTCCGGACTGTCTGAGAGCAAGTCTTTTTTTTTAAATCGGTTCCCGGCCCACAGTACTGATAACCGGGCAGATGTAATTCGAATGGTACACTATTTATTACCTACGGTGTTTAATAACCCTGTGCTGCTATTGGTCATGACCTTTGCACATGACCAGATTATATGAGCGTGACACTCGATCAACACGTGTATTTATACAATGCGATTTGCAAGGCAGGAAATAAAGCTGAAAGTCGATAATATCGACCCGTTTTCGTTGTGTTACGGTAACGTCGCCAGCCGTCCACCGAGGCACAGTTCGCTGTTTCCGAACACAATACTCGCGTTGATCGTCGGCCCGTCTGGGTGTGGAAAAACAAATCTTGTTTTCACACTATTGGTTCACGAGAACGGTATTAAATTTGAAAATGTATATATTTATTTAAAAACACTTGAACAGCCTAAATACGTTATGCTCGAGAAAATTTTAAGCGCCGTTCCTGACGTTAATTTATTTAAATTTCAGGACAACGATACGGTGATATCGCCTGAAAAAGCTCTACCTAACTCGGTTATTTTATTTGGTAATTTCATTACTCAGAATCATAATATATTACGATCATTCTTCGCGTTCTCTAGACACCATCTAATAGACGTGTGTTATTTAGCGCAATCCTATTAACGTGTACCTAAACAATTGATCCGTGACAACGCTAATTTTATAGTGTTATTCAAACAAGACAAAATGAATTTAAAACACGTCTACGACAAGCATTGTTCTGGCGATATAAAATACTCAGAGTTTAAAGATTTTTGCATGACGTGTTGTCGGGGTGGATGATTTGAATTTGTCGTTATCAGTAGTGAAAACGAGCGTGATAATGGGCGCTATAGCCACGGATTTGACACGTATGTTATTATATAATAAGGCGCTGCGTTGATATTACGTACATTTACTCAAGATAATGGATAAGATAAACAACTCCTCGTCGCCCGCGTTATTGGTGGATATTATTCGAGCAAGAGCGAATATAAAACAAAAATATAATGAATTGAAAACGGGACGATTTGAAACTGAGTCGTTAATAAATAACACTTTTAGCTCTATTGTTGAACCACTCAGTAGAATCCAAGCAAACACCAAACGGATACTCTCCCCCCGGTCGCCAACGCAATCGCAAGCATCATCATCATCGTCGCTGACAACATACCGTGATTTGAATGAAAGGTTTGGACCTTGGAAAAAGAGTGATTTAGACAAAATATACGGTCCTAAAATATTATCTAACGGTATATTTGTATTGGGAAATAAAAAAATAATACAATTTTTCGATAATGCACTGCACATAGAAGGAGACACATACCCACTGTCACCGGGACTAATCGATTTAATATTCGTTTAATCCCCTACATCGAGAAAATACACGCAAACAGATTTAAATACGTATAAATCGATTTTAACACAAACTGCGGCACATTTATTTTATTTATTTATTATCAATTAACGGGCGAGCCCAATTACAATAGTATGTGGAACATAAAATAATATAATACATATTATAATGGTTGTTGTGGAGGTACAAAAATATTTAAGTGAATAAATTTCTAAGATATAAATTAAATGAACTCACAGAATAATAAATAAAAAGATCGACATTAAAATTATTTACATGTTGCATACATCTAATTTAAGGGGCGTTCTTACCATATAAAGTGCGCTGTAATGGCACATAAAAAGTGTCTGTCTGTTTAGTTGAATGACCAGGAACTAGAAATGATATATTTGACAAAAGATCAGGACAGTAAATATATTCATTTAATAGTTTTAATATAAAGCTAATATCGTTTTTAATCCTTCAGATTTGAAGAGTATCAATGTTTAGATATAATAACAATGGTTCATATGAAGTGTGAGGCAAACGTTTAATATTACACTTAATGGATATAAGTCTCAAGAAACGGTTTTGAATCATCGCCTCAATAGAATAAATTGGACCAAGTGTGTATGGAGACCAAATTATTGAATTATAATCAAAAATTGATCTAACTAAGGCGCAGTAAAGTGATTTTAGTGCTAAAGGATTATCAAAATTATTACAGCTACGCATTACAAAGCCAAGCATTGAGGACGCTCTATTCTGAATGTGGACATGGTGATCATTGAATGAAAGAGAGGAGTCAAGATATACACCTAAATCTTTCACTTGATTAACTCGTTCTAGTTCAATACCATTTAAAAAGTATTTGTTTAATATAGACACACACTTTCTAGTGAAAGTAATAATTTTACATTTTGAATCATTCAAATACAATTTATTTTTATCACACGAATTACTTATGTTATCAAGATCATATTGAAGCAGCTGAGTGTCGAGTGGAGTTTTTATAATACGGAAGAGTTTAGCGTCATCAGCAAATAGCAGTATATTTGAGTTGATATTATTAATATCATTAATATAAATATTAAATGAGATCCCTGAGGAACCCCAGAGGTAACATTGTAAATATACGAGTTAAAATTTTTAAATTTCACGTACTGCTTACGAACGGATAAGAAAGAGACTAGCCAAGAATAGAATGAATCACGGAGACCGGATTGGAATAATTTTTTGATGAGAATACTATGATCTATCTTGTCAAAGGCCTTAGTAAAATCAGTGTATATTACATCGACTTGGCAATTTGATTTAAATGCATTTAAAATAAAATGTTGCAAAACCAAGAGATTAGTAGTAGTGGATCTACCTGACATAAAACCATGTTACTCATTTATAATAAAATTTTTAAGCTACTATTCGTAGCTCTACGGGTTCAAAATATAATGATATCATTTCAAAACTGTTTACTGGGGAGTATAACATCACCGTTGGTATTGGTATTTGTATACGCCGAAGCCGCTCCTACGAATTGTGCGGTTGGCGGCAACGACTCGCGGGATGCTGGGGTAGGGAAGGGTACCAAAGATATAAAAAAATTAGGTATGAGTACAAGTGTCAAGTATTATAATATAAAATAAATATAAGTGCCACAAAATAAATAGGTATATATATATATAACAAATAATAATATTTATACGGGCCCGTGCGCAAAATAGCAATAATTAAAAGGAATCCAACTAAAGCGATTCCTTTACATATAATAGAATAAATTTACACATATATTAATAATATTAGACGACCTGTGTTGATACACTGCAGCTCTGACACGGTGGATCCCAGCTGGAAAGGCGACAGCTCTTGAGTTGTAAATTGCTGTATAATGATATAATAACAGCTCGCCCGAATTAAACCGGAGTGTAATGAACAAGTCAGGCCCCAACTATCTTGGGACTTACGACAATCGTCACTACACTTCACGGTATATAATATATGAAAAACGACCAACAGAGAGTCAATTGACAACGAGGTCAACACACAACCTTAGAATGGCACAAACGTACGGAAAAAAAACACGCCAGGTTCAGCGGCGGGTGACAGATGGTCACACGCTAATAAAATGTGTGGTATATAAAGCCGTAAGGGCATAAGAGGCGGCACCACGACTTAATAATAAACAAAAAAACGCGTTGTCCGTACACGCGGTTCAATGGCGACACCAGCGTGAGATAGCGAGCGGACGCGATGATGTGTCAGGCTCGACCGCCTGGAAAAGACAAAAACTAGAGCCGACGGCAAAATTCCACGGCCAACTGTCCGGTGATGGACGACAGATGAGAGGGAAGCAACTTTATCGCGGAGCTTCCCCGTCCGACACGGCGCTGGGACGAGATACGTCGCACACTCGTGTCCGTGCTCGAACAGCGTTTCCAGAAAAATAGCGTTATGTATTGGCGGGATCCTAATGAATTGGTAGATAGACTTTGTCTATTGTACGCGTCTCTCGTAGCAGGTAATACGGCGGTCCGTAAAAATAATTGCGATTTGCGAAGAGTTGGTGGAAGCGAGAATATTGAAAAAAATTCCCAATGTCTAAACGCTTAATAGCGAAAGAACTCCACGGGGTGGTGAGAAGAAAATATCTCCGCCGCCGTGTTATTGTTTACAGTAAAAACGATTTATTTCAAGCGGACCTCGTAGACATGCAACAATATTCCTCCGTGAATAAAGGATATAAATACATATATACTATTTGTTATCGATTGTTTCACTAAATATGCGTGGGCCGTTGCACTGAAATCTAAAAAAGGTGAAGAAGTCGTGGCGGCTGCTAGTAAAATTTTCACATGGAATAGACCTAATATATTACACGTCGACCGTGGGAGTGAGTTTTACAACAAATATTTCGAAGCTTTAGTGAAGAAACACAATATAAAAATGTATAGTACGTTCAGCGTGCTCAAGGTGTGTGTTGTAGAACGTTATAATCGCACGTTAAAAGAGCGGATGTTTTTTGAATTTACTGCTACAGGCTCGCGCGTTTGGACACCGATTTTACCCGCGTTAATCCATGACTATAATAATTCGATGCATCGCACCATCGGGATGACCCCGGTACAAACTGACGCGGATCCGTCCCGTTTAAAATTAAAGTGCCCTGAGGTAAAGACGAAGAAAATAAAATTTAAAGTGGGGGATAAGGTTTGCATTAGTGTGTACAAGGGTGTATTCACCAAGGGATATTTACCAAATTGGTCTACGGAAATATTTACAATTATTAAAGCGAACAAGACTACACTGAGTACATTTATCCTTCAAGACTATACGGGTAGACCGATAGCCGGCGGTTTTTACACTTAAGAACTGCGCAAAATAAAACTCCCCGAAGATTATCTAGTGGAAAAAGTGATTCGCACTAAGGACCTTCGGGTTTTAGTCAGTTGGCTCGGTTTTACGGAAGAACATAATAGTTGGATAAATAAGTTGGATCTTAAAATATAAATGTAGTTATCGCGATACCATGGACGTGTTTGGTAGCTTGACGGCTAGTCGTGTAGATAAAAGAATCGCGGACATGAGTGAAAAATTTAACGAAGAACTCGATTTGAATGTTAATTTAATCAAGCTAAATGATACGAAAATCGAAAAATATTTTTTAGAAAATAACATTAAAATTTCTGCCGCTATAGAATCTATTGAGATTATAAATAAAAATATCGCAGATTTGAAAACCGCCTTATCGCTCGCAAACGCCGATATAATTACTATCAAAAAAGAGTGTATTGTCAGACGATCAGTTAGCATTGAGCACGAGAGTCAGTTAGACGTTCATAATATATAATATATAAATATATAAACTTACGCGGGGACTTGAACGATGGTGACAGCTATTCTTGACATTCAATGCATAATGGGTGCTAATTCAAAATATTTGATAAAAGAAATGGCTAGTAAACACACTCAAACACCGTATTCAGCTAAAAGCAAAGCCGTGAACATGTAGCTTTATCGAAACTATCACCAACTGTCTTTGGATTGCGGGGACGTAGAGTACTCGGAAATCGAGAGGATTTTAAAATCACTAAATTTCGAATGCATGTACGTGAAAGCCGAAGAAAAACGTGCGATCATTCAAGATTTCATTCCGAAAGTCAAAATCATCGAGATGGGGGCGGATTTAGAGTGTCCGAGACTCGATCAACTGCATGCGAAAACAGTCGGAAATATACATCGCGAACTGAGATTGCCGTGCTTTATATATCATAAGGATTTAGATTATACACAGTGTACATGTTTTTGTATTGCTAACATGGTTTAGAAATAATATGTAAAAAATAATATATATTATATAATTTAAGTACTTTATATATATATTATATTTTCAAAATAAACTTATATTTATATATTATGCTTAAGTATATTGATTTTTATTACGCACACACAGGGCCGGATAGGCCAGTCGAGCATTCGAGAAATTCTCGAAGGGCCGCTAAAATGTTGGGCTGGTAGGAACAAAAGGCTGCAATACAGATATAGTACAGTAGTACACTATGTATTACTTATAATATTATATTATTATACAAAATATTAATATCCAAAGAATAACACAGATTATTGAGCCAAATAAACCTATCAATAACATTAAACGACTAACGAGTTATTAACGTATTGCTGGTGTCGGGGATTTCCCAGTGATTAGTGAATATTATTATAAAATAAATATAAAATGAACAGTTTGCATCTTTTATTTTATTATTTTTACTGTCAATGTTGTAGTCAGTTGTACTCTCAATGACCAGTGTTATCGTTTTCGTTAAAATAGTTTTCCATATTATTGACTATTTATTGTAAGCAGCCTGTCAGTCTGTCAGTTTGCAAATAAGTTGAAGTTTGATTTGTATTATACACACGTATTTTAATATTTTATATAATAATATTATAAAATGAATCAAAACAAAAAATTAAAAGGTGGAGCAGAAAAACAACGACTCAAGAGACAAGCCGAGTTAAAAGTAGTAGCTAAAGATCCAAAACAAAAAAAAATTGACATTTTATTCATCTAGTTCGAGTTCATTAAATAATTCAGTTCACCATTTAACATCAAATAATTATTGCCAAGGTAAGTACAGAAATAATATAAATAATACTGTGTTATATTTATTACTATTCAGTACCTATAATATAATATACTGAATATATTAACTAAAATAAAACAAAAACCTATGTTAATAAATTGAAAGTAACATTTTTAATAAGTACCTACTTGGTCATTTAATTAAATTATAGCCTATGCCCTATAGCATTAATTTTATAATATACTATTTAATATAAATGCCTATAGGTACAAATTCAAACTATAATAAATTAGTGTTTTAATAGTTTAATATTCTATTTCTATAATTTAGGTGGGTGTACATATAACATATCATGTTTAATTTTATTTTCTATCTATCTCGATAACCACTGTCAACTATCGTCGACACCGTGTATACAGCAAAGAGTAATACTATATCGTCGTTGACACGAAAAAACCTCCTATGTGCCAAATTTTTGAGATATTGGCATCCATATTGAGATATTGATTTTATTATAAATATAAAGTTTAAAGTTATTTTGTTTTGTTATGTTAAGTATTTTATACAATTAGGTATAATTTGTTAATAAATATTTATTTCTTAGATAACACAACTTAGTTTTTTTTTATAAAATCGTTCAAAATACGTCTATTTATTATTTCTCTGGCACCAACTATTATTCAAAGAATCTCCTATGTACTGTTTGGCAAAAAAAAAATTGATTAACATAACCTCCTATGTACTGTTTGGCAAAAAAGATTAATTAACATAACCTCCTATATACTGTTTGGCAAAAAGATTGATTAACAAAACCTCCTATGTGATGAAATATTAACAATTTGTACTATAAATACGTCATATATATTAAGTCTTTTACTTCCATTTTTATTCAGAATAAAAATTTATATTTTATTACGATTTTTAAATGTATTTTCATTAATCATTGATGATTTGCGATTATTTAAAACGTTTTTCGTCTCTCCTGAAAAATTAGGTTTAAGCATATAGGAGGTTTTTTCGTGTCAACGACGATATGGCATACTGGGAATTGAATAATTAAAAAAAAAATATTTAAAAAAAATCAATGAGGGGGTTTCAACACTCAAAACCCCCTCCTGGCTACGCCACTGCACATAGGTTAATATCATGTACATTATTTTATAGAGCTGTCAAATATTTCTGAAGAATGTGTTGAGTCTACTCCTTTTTTATCTGATTCTGTAGAGCCTTTGGTACGTATAATAATTGTTTTATTTGATGCTACTATAATATTAGATTGAAAAAATACTGTATTAATTATGATATTTATTATTTACAGATTTTACCATGTGTCATAGATTATTTTGAAAAACCACTGACCAGTAATTTAC
>VUJU01004820.1:3176-16632 GCA_009835225.1 Aphis craccivora
TCATCGTTCCAAAGCAATCGTTTGAAATACGCATATACCTATTCGCTCTTTGTTGTTTAAAATATATACGACACGTGTGTCGTGTTTTTACGATTCGATTTCATTGTACTGTTGTGTGCGTGTGCGTGTGTGCGTATGAACTCATTAATAAGACAATCATTATATAAAATATATGTATATATATATAACGGGCAAAAATGCCGGATACCGTGTGCAAGCTCTATATCTACAGAACTTGTTCGCGCAGTATACAAATTAAACATTAAAGCGACGCGCGAGCATGCATTTCCAAAGGAAACTTTTCATTTGCACTTCAAATATTGACGGAGAAGATGTTGTAGAAGTTTTTTAAGTTAAAAAAAAAAATGCGCGTTTCTCAAAAAAGTAAAAAAAAAAAGAGATCAAATGAAGACTGTACCGTGATATAATTTCGAGTCAAAAGTCCAAATCGTGTTGTAAATTGTGGTATAAAAAGATAACAAGCGTATACGAAAATACCTACATAATTGCAGAAACACCGCGTTTTCAAAAATAAAAATTTCCGCACCGTACTACAGTCGTTATAAATAATTATTTATATATTATTAAAATTGAATACGTCCAAGCTGTTGAATGCGTATTGAAGTTTGAATGGCGACGGGGCTCTATCGGATAAGGGTTTCGAATAGGTATGTTTCGGTGGTATGTTATTGTGCTGGAATGACGTTGGGAGGGGTTATTGCTCCATAACAATCACGACCCTTGGGAATGTATATGAATTCGACTCGAACCCAATACGCAGGTATTTTTCACCACGAACAGTTAAATTATTGTTCCCCCGAAGAATATGGACGGATTGCAAAAAAATCATAATAATATATTATAATTATTACGGATGTGTGAATAATATATAGAAATATACCTACTACACAAAACCTCACTACCGCGTGCGCATATTTATTAACATTATTGCAGCCAACAGATAACGGTATTAACTCCATACATTAAATGGGTATACTCCAACCGGAATTTAAACCGTCAACAACTCTTCTCATCCAGAGCAAAATATAATTATAAATTATAATAATATTAATGTAATGTGTTCTGCATTCAACATGTCTAGTCGAACGCTCGGCCACTCCGGCTTTAACCCCGCCACGGTCGTCCCCATAGACCGGACGGAAAATAATAATATAATATAATATATGGTCGTATAATATGTGAACTCGCAAAATTCGTATTATTATACTCACTAGCTATCTCGGACCCCTGTGCCGTTCGATTTTTCACTTTTGTCTCATTTGAACCGATCCCGGGACGACACCGTCGACTTATCGACGGCTATCGGAAATGTATTAACCGATTTACCGACGAGCAGCTCCGTTTTTACCCGAAATCGAATAAAAACAAATTAGATTTTCTTCCGAATAAGATAACTGCAAAATATGTTCTTTCCGTTTTCGTCTTGTGACCAAACGTAACGATTTTGATATTCCCAAAATGCTTTAACCACTTGTAAAAATATTTACTTAAACACTATCAAAATGCATTATAAATATATATAATTACTTATATGCTTACAAAATAATTGAATTATGTTAATTATTAGTTGTTAATGTTTTATTCCGATTTATTTTCAACGTTAACTAACATCGCAAATACGAAATATTTTGTCTGATCAAGACTATCCGCTCACTTAGACACACAAAGTAACGTGGGAAATCGTGATAATACATATTTAAAAACTATATCTCGTAAAATTATTGTCATTAAAAAATTTAATTCGTAATTTATTCTTACGATAAGTAATACTTACGAGAAAATTGAAAGACAACTAGATCAGAGTACCAACATAATATTTTATTTTAAATAAATTATCGATAAACAAACTAATAAAGTAATAATAATCATAAATAATAATGACATTTTTTAACTAATTAAGTGCTAATGTAATATAATACTTTTTACTAATCAAATTTTTTTTTTTTTATTAAACTACATATTAGCTTCTATTTCTGCTGTTTATAATTATAATAAATATTTATCGTTTGTATTAAATAATTCATAAACTATAAAACCTAACCTTATCTTTATTTATTCTTTAATAATACATTTATTCAAATTATGATTTTTTAAATTACTCATTTGAATTTTGATTTAAAAATATAATTTTTTTTCATTTTTGTTTTTAATCATCGGCTTTATAATAAAAAGCAAAAAAGGATGGTTTCATTTGAACAATAGAATTTTCGACCACCGCAAGACACTGCTTAAATGTCATAAAAATGTATGCATAATTTTGCAGTAATTTCAGTAGCCACTATAAAAGAAAAAAGTCACATTAATAAATAATAATATTATTATACAGTAACAGTGTAGCAATTAAAATTATTGCCCCCCGTCCCTTTAACTGAGAGGTTAATCCCCCAGGCTCCAATAATATATACAGTTAGCATTTGAACCGTAACAGGCAATGAGGCAACAATGCAAAACAATAATACATAGTTTAAAAAACTATTCCGAGTTCGTGAGGTTTTGGTGGATTATCTTTGAAATTTTTTTGAAAAACTACTAAAGAATACCAAGAATGACAAAGTTATTCGTATTCGTACGAAAGCGGAAAGTTTCCTTTACGCCATATTCGTAGGTATTGTGTAAATATAATATTATGATACATAATTTAGAACCAATTTTTTCTAATAAAATTTCTTTTAATACTATGTATAAGACATAAGATCACATAATTATATTTCCTAAGACTTGGTCATACCACGTTTACCGCAAATGTATCTTTTGAAAACGTGCTCGGAATATACGGCAATGAGATCAGTTCTGCTCGCGAGACAAACAGGATAAAGTGCAACACTATAGCAGTACTTAACTAAATTCATGGCATTGCAGACGTTGCAATCGACGGTCTTGGACATCGTATAATTCAATTTTTTTTTTTTTTTTCATTAAATTAGAAATTAAATTTAGTGTATATATATATACAATTATCAATTATAGTTATTACTCTTGAAAGCAAAATTTAGAGAGCTCCCAGTTTGTATAATATTAAATATCGGTATAAAAATACTTAGCGCGTTAACAAAATCAACCGTTCACTATTATAAAGATAAATGAATATCAGAATATATGACTACATTTTTAAATTTGACTGCTGAACGAATTTTCAAATGCAGATTTTTCCAGGTACCGTCAACTTTTTATTTAATATTTATTTTGTAATACATATTAGTACCTATATCGTGTATTCGTGTAAAACAAGTGTAGGTAGGGTAGGTACAATATATTATAATATAGGTACTAGGTAGATACCTACATTTTTCTGATATTTAATACATTATGGCAATTAAATAGGTATAGGTAAAAGGTAATTATATATTTTAATCTGTATTCTGAAAAATAAAATTTAAGGTTGAATTCACAGAAATCATAAAGAAATTGAATCAATTTTATTTTAGGCATCATATTATTCATTACATCATTATTTCATCATTTATTTATTATTCATAAAAAATAATAAATGCTGGTGTATTTCAATGCAATAATTTATTTTTTTTGTTAAAATTCAATTTAAAAAACAATATTACTACCTACTTTAAAATATAAAAAAATCACATTGAGTTGGGTTTTGTAATATTATGTACCAACGTTTGGACAATATAATCTATAATATATAAAATATTGGTATATTATGTACTTTATTTTATATAAGTTATATATTGTAATTTATAAATTAAAAATCCATACATTATGAAGATGAATAAAAACTAGAAAACTATAACAATGTTTACTTCATGAATTCGTGAACTTAAACAATGTATATTGTATGTCAATAAAAAAAAAAACCAAGTACTGAAGTACCTATATGAGTATGTATAATAATTAATTGGAGTGCAATTTAAGAGAATATTAAAAACTCATTTAGGCATTTCCAAATATTATTTTTAGTTATTTTAATTAATCAAAATATCATGTTTTTGAATATTATTAAATATTTTTAATACATAGATATCTATAATAATATGATTATAAAATATTACATAAATGTATTTATTTATTATCATGTAGGCACTACAGCTTATACGATTCTTACTTGACAAAAGGTATCTAATTTTATAATTTGAATTCTCAAACATGGTATCTGCTATGGTACATACAGTACGAAACATTGTTTTTATGTTAATACAAAATAAGTAAAATGCTTGATTTTGTGTTACATATTTTTGGTAATAACGAGGGGTTCCGTTAAAATGTATGATTTGTTTTAATTACATCAATACAAAAATATAAATAATCAAATAATAGCATTGTAAGTGAAAAATAAAAGTTTACTTTAATAAATCTGGAATATATAAACTACAAAGTGTCTTCTTAGCTGCTAAAAATATTATAATTTAAAATGTGTCATGAAAAATAATAGGTACTTATATAAGTAATTCGTAAATATACTTATATAAAAAAAGACATAAATCAATATTTCTTAAATCAATTTATTTTTTATAATTTATACTGTTATATACATTTTTTTACTTTAAAACAATCATACATTCATAGGCCTAATAGATAACATTTTTGTGTACGTCCTATTTCCTATACGCATTTTTAAGCCACCAAACGTAGAAGCCGCTGTAGAATAATAATCTTTAAAAATACAATTTTATTTATAAGTATGTCATTTGTCCATTAACTTCTTCAACTAAATATAAAAATGTAAATTTTTTTTTTTGAATACATGAAATAATTTTAATGAGTGTTCAAAATAATTTCAATTATGTGTCAAACACTATATTATTAAGTGTACATAATATATCATATTGTTTAATATTGTATTAACCAATCTGACAACGTTGCATATTATGTAGGTAATGCATATAAAATTGGATATTATATCGACATTCTGCTAATATCTCAAAACCAAATAACCAAAATTGTGTTAATCTATTTGTACCGATATGATATTACATAGTTCGTTAACTATACATAATATACGTCATGTATGATGACGTTAAAATGAATTTTTAAACAATGATACCTGTATTTTTTATACCAAGAAACTCAAAAGTCAAAGTATCGGTAAGGACTAAGGAAGCCATCATCAGTGACCCATGAAATATAAAATTTCAAACTGTTTTAACGCCACCATAGCCGTTTATAGCACTAAAGCTGCGTGAAAACGTACAAATAAGTAATTTAAATATTCTAAAACTAATTTCTTGTGTGTAGTCCTACACAAATGAAAAATACATTTTGACACTTTGTACAGATTCATCGGACTACAAAATATTTATGCAAACAATATTATTCAAAAAACATTTTGTGAATACAGCCATTTAGATAGATATATGTATGATTAATACAAACGGGCGCACATTGGAGGATTAGAAAGTTAAATCTGCTCAAAACAGATTTTTTTTTTTTTATCATCAGTTTATCGAGAATGTTTCAAAAGTTTCTACGATTTATACTCTTTGAATTACATAAATAAAACTAAAATCGTTATTTTATGGGTGAATATAATATAACAGTTCGTCAAAATTTAAACTTCAGATGCTCATATAAAATATCTGTTGAATTGCAGACAATTTTTTTTTTAATAATCCATGCAAGGTTATATTAAATAGCCTTATCCCAACTTAAGGTTTGCTTTTTTGACGAATTTTTAAAACTTTAAACACAAAAAAAGTATCATAAATTAACATTAAGTGAGTTTTTAAGTATCTACATTTTTAATAATTAGAAAATACTATAAATATTAGGGAAAATAGGAATTTGTAAGAAAAACTAGTTGATTAAAAATTGAATGACTACAGATATACCTACTTAAAAATCTCACCAAATGTTAATATGAAAATTTGTTATTTATGATAAATTTTTGTATTATATCCAAATTTCAATTGCAACAAAATATTAAAATCTATTTTATCAAAAACTAGTTTTTCTTACAATTTTTCCCTAATATTTTAGTATTTTCCATTTATTAAAAAAAGTTCTTAACATTTTTAACTTTTTATTCCTCCCCATACGATTATACTATCAAACTATCAAAGTACCACTATGATTCACTTTCATACCAAAAATGTATATTTAAGTTGAAAATTGAAATATTTTTAAAACCAAGAGAAAAAATACACATCATAATAAAATCAATAATACATCCATCGCTCCACTCTACAGAATCTAAATAAAGATTTATTAAAAACAATAAAGCATGTATAGTAGTTATGGATTTTTTTCGATTATTTACAATATTTTAACAACTACAAATTAACAATTTCAATCCATTGTAATGAGCAGATAAGTAGAACATCACAAAAATAAACGGTTAAATTGTATATAGGTATTTCAACAACTATGGCAACCATTTATACGTTAATATTTGTTGTTCATTATATATTATGATGGAAAAATTAAAATCATATTTTGAATTAGCTAGGTGGTTGTTGGGGGTGAAACAAAGGGTCATTATGTCGTGATTTATATGAATTTCTCCACCCCGTGAGAAATAGTCATGTATACGCCATTGAATACGAGTATATAGGCTATAGATATTATAATATAAATGTTGTGCTCGGACAATAAACGATTTCAGTCGTCATGGGTTTTACATCTCATCATTTTGTGACGTGGAAGTAATTTCGAAATAATGGTCGAAAAGCAATAAAAAAAAAAAAAAATAATGATAATAAAAAGTCTGAGAAAATCGTCTACGCAGAAAATACGTCGATACGATTCACAAAATCAGCAAACTAAACCCACTGCAAGTGCGGTGAAAACGGTTCTATTTTATTTTTTACTACTTAGATACCTATATACAATGATATATATATATATATATACACGTGTTTTATTATATAGGTGCGCGTGCCTATTAACGATCGTTTCGGAAAAAATAAAACAAATCGCTTCTTTGCCGTTTTCATTATTCATTAAAAACAAATCCGCAGTTTCAATCTTTGTAAAAAAATTGAAGTATTGCGACTACCGTGCTGAATCTTAATTCCTATCAGTACATATTATATTAATATTTCGATGTATTAACTATTATTATATAATTTCAAACGCTACAGCTCCTTAGTTGACTTTGTGCCATGATGAAATACAAGTTATCTTATGGCAATTTAATGATATACATAGGTACCCCTTAGCCCTTACCCCTACGACAATCGGTTACCATTTCCTTGATTTCCATTAGTCGTGTCATTATCAGTAAATTGTATAATATAAATAGGTAGTTTAGTACAAGGCAAACTAGATACTATGATATATACTCGTATTTTCAGTTTATATTTTCATCGTGGGCATCATACTTTGTTATTTTATCGTGTTTGGTGGAACATTGTCATTTTAATTTACATCGTTTGGTGGAATGTGTGGTCCGAGTTTGGTCAATAATACCCGTAATCGTTTTAGTCAAATTAATTTTAATAAGAAAATAATGTAGATATCACGAATCCTTAATAAATCTTCTGTAATTAGTCGTTGCAAAGCGGTAGGGATTTCGAGGAAATTGTATTATTTTTTTTACACGGTACGATCGTAAATAAATATATTTTATCAACCACAAGGTTTGGAATCGGGTCCTGGTCTATAGTGCTAATATTTAAAAAAAAAATAGTAAAAAAATCTAAAATTTGAAATGCTTATAAATAACTTAAAATTAATCTAAATATTTTAGGAATTTAATTTTTACAGAAAATGATTATATTTAAATAAAATTAGAATTTTGTAATATTCGTTTGAGAAAAAAATTATTATTTTATGAAAGAATATCCAATTTCGTTAAAGTATGAATTTCAATGACTCAACTTTTTTTTTAATTTTCAATAAAAAAATATATATATATAAAGAATCTAATGTATTACATTTTCAATTTTAGTAGGTAATATAAAAATTAAAAATATTATGAATTTAAAAAAGTTGTTATTTTGATTAATTACGTACAATTTGCAGAACTTAAAACGAGTTAATACTAAAAGTTGTAATCCTAATTACAACATTTTTAATTTTATAAGATATACAAGTAACCTTGTATTACATTTTTTTAAACTTTTTTACTCACTTACAACAAATTAATAATTCATAAATCGAAAAAAGTCGAAAATGAAATTCATATCGTGTCTAAAAAAAACTTATACAAATATTTGAGGAAAATTCAGAAATCCGAGCGTTAAGAGTGTTATCTGTTTTAAATTACAATAAAAAAATTGGATTTGTTACAATAAATTGGTTAGGTATACGTAATTTCCTTATTTGTTTGTATTATTTTTTTCCAGTTATTTAGTTACTTATGAAATCCAATTTGCTACCAGAAACCAATCTCAGAGTAGCTGATGATTAAAACACTTAACTATATATATTATAATGTAGGTACCTAATAAAAATAATAATATACAATATATATTATTATTGTCATTAGATCTTTGAAAGTTTTAGTTCTCATTACTTACTTAATAACATCCATATCTACAAGTACTGCAAAACCTTAAGTTAATTATACAAAATATATTGATAAATTATCATATTATACTAATACCAAGAAAAAACACTTTTTTAAAACTATAATATATTTTTTACTCTCCAATTAATAAAATTAGTGTAGTTAAGTAATTTTTTTTATAAATTTTAGTACAAACGAACAAGTAAATTCATTGATTACATTGATGTAAGTATATGGCTTAAAATACTATTATAATACATATTCATTAAACTTGAATACCACCCCCTTTTTTTATAACACATAAATTAGAACCTCCAAAAAATATATTCAATTTTGATAACATGACCTGCAGGTACAGTGAAACCCAGACCGATTTAAATATGACTATATAACATAACTATGATATACTTTGGGTAAGTATGCAATACATTAATTATAAAATACCATGTTGTATCTACCTGCACAAGACTTTGACTCAGCTATACGATGTAATTTGCAGTGACCGAGCACTTTTGTCAGAACAATTCCAGATTTTTTTTTAAATATATTATTATCATTGTTTCTACTTTATTCGGTACAATTTTTCAGTAGAAACTCTAGGAAATCGATAATCGTGTGATTAAAATTCAACTTCAAAAACGTAATATATTATTCTTGTAACCCGAAAATGTTAGTACGCTTAGTGCCTCGAATAGTGGAATAGTGTGACAAGCAGCCACAGCGCTGCCGTGGGCGGTAATCGGTCGACTTTCAAAAGTCACTATGTCAACATCCACCGAAATACCAAACCGGAATACATAAATCGTACAATAAACGCGCACGTTCTCTGTTTTAAAGTTTAATTTCAAATTGAACGTCACTCCACACGTTTGCTATAAGCAAAGTGCCTATACATTTTATGCATTAAAGTAGGTATATGCTGTAATATGTATCGCAATGCCCTCGTAATCAGCTGCAGCTTGCAGCAATAATATTATTACTACAACAATATCCATAATTAAATAATTTATGTATTATACAGACGTATATATAGACATTTAGTATTAAATAAATTATGTTTCACCAAATGATTTGATTGTATGGCTTCAAAATACATTGATATTCATTATTGATATATTTTTTAATAGGATAAATTTTGATTTTGCAGGACATCTGAAAAACATTACAAATAAACAAACAATACAAATTCTGAAATTTAGTACACAAGTAATCTTATTTCTGAGGATACTCATCACATATGAAAGCCATTTTTTTTTTTTTTTTTACTTAGCATTTTACAGAGGATTTTGTTGACTTACAAAAAACGAATATTTTTTTTTTTTTTGTACAGAGTATAGGTAATCATTGATGGTTACTGAAAATATAACAGTTATTATAATTGGATATAATTGTAGATTTGTATTTTATATTAATTGGTTAAAACAATCCAAATTACTTGTGTTAAAAATCTGTGTGGTTAACATTTAATGGAGTTTAAGAAAGGGTCAATCCACTGACATTACTTAATTTATCACGGCAACGCGGTGCAGGATCAGCTATAGTTCATAAATGTTAATAATTATATAATTAAAATGATGCACTTTTCCGGTATATATTAATATACTTTGATAAGACATCAAAATTTAATTTATTTGAATAGAGATTATAAATTATTCATTTTTAACTAAAATAAGAAATAACTAAAGCATCCTTTATAGTATATGTTACATTAGTTATCTAGTAAAAATAAACTTTGTGTTTTTGAAAAAAAAAAAATGTCGATTCTGGGTCACTAAATTGTTTTTACTCCTACAACTGAAAATCTGCACTGACGTCCTCATAATATTATAATGATGCAATGTTTATAAACTATAAAGCTACCGTTCTAGAATTTATTCAAGTATCAACAGATGAAGAGATATTTTGTAATTTATGTTTTAATAATAATTGTTCAAAGCAACATATAATGTACAAATGTTGGTCAACGTTGTTTATTGACCCATACCAAACTATAAACTTAATACTATTACATACACAGACTGCCTATCTATTATACATTTTTAAAACTCGAATTTGCCAACATTATGGAATAATTGCGACTTGACAACAAAACTTTAACCGGATAAAAAATGAGTATACCTCTATATTTATCATTCATTATTATTATTATTATTATCATCATCATCATCATGACCCGGTTAATAATTGGTATGCTTTTATAAAGAAACAACTAAAAATGTATGCGTATTCTACGTTTGATAAACAGGATTCTGTAACTGACTGTTCAAGAGTTGATTAAATATGTATTTTTACTTATTAATATTTTAATTGTAACATTCAACAGTGTTATAAGTGTAACTTAAAACATGTATTTTTGAAAATACTATTATATATGTACTACGGAGTTATAGCTGCAGGTTCCACTCTACACCTGCTTTGAATTTAATGTGATTTGTAAAATCTAACCATTTGGTACGTTTCTTTTTTAAATAATGAACTATCTATGACGCAAAACGTGTTCACCGTTTTGTATTCAGGCGCATATTTTTGTAAAATTATTTGGAAACGATGGGCTACGAAATTAAAAAACTCAATATTATTATCCGAACGGATACTTGATTAATTTTGTTCGTTAACCCGACGATCCCAGTGACACCGACAAAAATAAGAATAATAATATTTTCTCAACGTTGTTGATGCTGCAGCTGCAGTTCCGCAGCTTTATGGTAAATCGTCGTGCGCAAATAATAGGACGTCGTATACAGAAAACCGCGAATTGCGACTATTAACAGTACAGGTGTACCTACTACCTATATAAATGCGCGTGCTATACGGTATTATAATAATAACTATTATACTAAAATCATATTATATTTTTATTGTGTACGTGACATTTCCGGGACTCATTATCGCGCGTGTCTGTGTCGGGTACATACCGGAGGAAACTCACCGAGTTATGCATGCCAAGGTATGTATAATATACAATATTATAGTGAACGATAAAACGATATACATATAGGAGATAGGACGTATATAATAATAATATTAACGGAAATAACGATCGGTATAAATTCGAGTAAGGTTTAATATATATATAGGTATGTATTAATAATTTTGTTTTTGTACTTGCCTATCGAAAATGCTTCTCTTTATTGGATGCTCGAAATCTCGGTAACCGGAGAACGTCAAAAATTAAATTTCGTTATTTTAATGGTTTATTGATCAAATCTATACAATTCTTCAAAAATATTATTATCCTTGTATTATCATGTATTATCCAATACACACGTGTTTGGTTTGTTTTGAAATTTCACTTTTAGTGTTCACATTCAGCAGAAAATATAATTACTTATTCAAAATTGTTTTCAGTTTTATCTTACAATAAATTACAGATATAGGTTTAATAACACGTCGTTGCGAATTTAACCCAACTGCTGCTTTGTTTAATACTTTTAATAATTATATACATTTAAAGACATTTATATATATATATATTTTTAAATAACTGGCATGCAATTATGTGATTACAAAAAACAATTATACTAGCCATATTTATTTAATATGTGTACCTGCTTTGTTATTTTTATGCATTACTTCAATGAATAATAACCTTATTCGATATAAATACCTGCAACATATTTTTGTATAATGGATGAAAAGAACTTTTGACATAAAGTTTTATTGACGAATTGTCTTTTTATAAAATGTTTTTGACCAATTGTCCTAGATTCCTCAAAAAAAAGTTTAAACTTTTGAAACTCATATAATATACATATAATACATAATATATAACTACAACTACATCATATGTATATTAGTAAATACATTGAATAGATACACGCTGTGACTCATAATGTAGGTATATGCTTAAATAATCAAATACATAATAATAGGTGATTTTAAGTTTATGCGTCTGGGTTTTTAGTTTTTATATTTTGTTGCTATGTAGTTAAGGATATGAACTGTTATAGGAGGTACCTATACTATACAGTTACTTTAAATGCAAAACTTTCGTGATTTTCCAAAAACCGTGTGCTGTTTTGTGATCAAATTTTATTTTATTTGTTTATTTATACATATATATGGATAATACATATGTATTCTCAGTATGTGGAGTTTTATGAAAAAAAAAAAGGATTTAAAAGCGCTACCAATTTTAGTCTTTGTGGTTATGATATACATTGTTCTATTTGAATAAAAAACTAAATTCTCGAACGGTAACACATATATTATATAAACGTACCTACTACAGCTGCAGTCGCATTGACCAGGACTGATTTGCACAGTGTGTTTCGGTGTCGCATTGTTCCTACTTCCTGGCACGACATAATATAATGTGTCGCATATAAAGGTAGTGATGTGATGTCGGACGATTCTGTACATTATTCTATTCGTGCAAACGTCATACTATTCTCCGGTAGCCGCAACACACTATACGGCTATAATAGGACACACGTTACTGTATTACTATTCCAATTTGCATGATTACACTACGCATTATTTCGCGTTTAATATACATACGATATGCGTGTGTCATGATATAATTCTATCGGCTGCAGACGAGTTTCGTGGATCAAATAAGAGTATATAGTATAAACGAAGCATTTCGCAGTTCGCCAACCGTTTCGACTTTCGAGTATTTATCCATAAAATTGTTTTACTTTTTTTCCGCACTTGATCTGCAAAATAAAAGCGAAAAGTAACTTGAATAATTTATACTTAAAAATGTATTATAGATAGGTACTCCAATGTGAAAGCACTGCGACTCTAATATTAAGAGCCCGCGTGTACACGTGTACAATATAGATACACTGTACTTACGTCTCTTTTCAATATACTACAATACTTTATTACTTTGTATTATGTATTTAGGTAATATAAACTTCCTATCGGTCATTATTATATCACCAAAGTACAAAAAAAAAAAAACGTTTTTTAGGTAGATATTTATGATATGCCATAAAAAAAGGACCCCGGGGGATTCAGGCGTCCATTATATCACTCTTGTGGCTAGTGTAAAACCATTGATCGAGTGTTAGATGTTCAACTATT
>VUJU01004821.1:0-16628 GCA_009835225.1 Aphis craccivora
TTAATACGCTCCGTGTTGTCTGCTGCCGTCGTTCGTGTTCGTGCCCCGTTCGCGCCGTCTCACGATTGTTCATTTTACAAATGTCGTCGCGACCACGAGCCCGTTCTTCGCCTTTATCTTATGGTTCGTTGCCATCGGTGGCATAGTGCCTTTTTTAATTTGTGCTTGGCCGCTCAAAACCTGTTTAGCTGACATTATATTGGCATTATATTATGGCGAATGTGCCAATGGTTCTCAATGTCGGCGTAGCGGAATTGAGACCATTTCGTGCACATGGACACGGGTCCATACCCATTATCCATCGTATAGATTCTACACCAGCGCGGGCTGTGTATGTGCATTGTGCGGATCGTGATATCGTATTTTCGGTGCACCGGGCATCGAATTATTATTATTAATTGTCGCGCGCGCGTGCGAAGTGTGTCGGGCCGTTGACGTTCGAGTTGTTGCTGTCAAAATTCTATTGTGGTCATCCATATGCACGTGGGTTGCGGGATCCCGGCAGTCAACAGCGTTCCATCCGTTTTGTGAAGATTATACCCATTATCATTTTGGTTGGCGGCACGTTCACGGTAACGCAGTATCACACATGTGATACGCGATATTTTGTATCTTTGTATATTATCACCTTTGTTATTATTATAATCAACATTATCATTATTTCTTTGTTGATGAGTATATTATTATTTAACTCGGTATACTTTAACATTATTATTATAACAACACCTTTGATTATATAGTAGGTGGGCGCCTACTCCCCATAATTATACATAATTTATATCATACATATATATACATCTGTATTTCTATTATTTTACGTATGTGTTGTACTGATACCATGTGAATACAGTCCACTATTGTCTTATATGGAACTCAGTTTGTTTTTGTTTTTTTTATTATTATTATTATGATCATTCCTATTACGTGAATTTATGTAAGGTTATTAATTTTAAGTACACACATTACAATGATTTTTTTGTGTCTGAGATAAATATCTGTGTTTTAACCTTATCTTGGAGACCTTGCGTTGTAATGCTCTTACATGCAATTTTGACTTCACATATTTTACACAATATTACTAACCCATCCGTTGAAAAGACATCCTCGCCAAACTCCGAAACAAATTTGTGCAGTCGAGAAGTACTKGAACATTTAACTTTTGGCATTTTTAGTATGAATAAAACACGCGTCAGTATACTAAAATAATTCGATAACACCACAGTCTACCTAAACCCGTGTCACACTATATACTAAACTAAAAATGTATAATGTCCTATCGGCATCACCACTCTATTGCGATTATCGATCGTTAATATGATTAACAAACTTAGAGTTATAAGATAAGTAAGTAATAAAGATAAGTTAATAATAGGTATAAACTACAAACTTCAAATTTTCTCGTTAACGTTAGTTGTGAAACCAACAATTCCTACCTATGGATTTGCATCGAAATTTATCATTTACCTATATTATATTTAAGTTATTTTTTGGCGAAAAATGCATTTATTTAAAGTTTTTTTCAAAATATGCATTTATTCATAAAAATCCCTAAATATGCAAAAGTATGCAAAATAAAATTCAATGTATCTGATTCTATGTCTTATAAAACGAATTTATTACTGGATCTGCAATTTGTACGATTAAAAGAAAAAATATGCAAGTCATAAACATCCTAACCCTAATTATAAGCTAAAACCCGTTACGGGGGGCCAACTTCACGTAGCCCCACGACATTATCCCAGCGATTCTAAAAATATCCCAATATTTTGTAAATCAATTGCAAATAATTGCAAATTGGTTTTTAGAATTTGCAAATCAATATTTTTTTTTAGCGAATTTTACAAATTTTTTTGCCAGCCCTCCAACGTTGTCCCAACGATTCTAAAAATATACCAATATTTTGCAAACCAATTGCAAATAATTGCAAATTGGTTTTTAGAATTTGCAAATCAATATTTTTTTTTTTTGCCAGCCTGATTAAATGTCGTACCTTAATCAATGGGTCAATAAAATTATATACATTTTAAATTTATTTATAAGCTAAAAACCGTTTCAGCGATCGCATTTATTGCCTTCATTGTACATATTATGATTTTATATTTATTTAAGAGCAAAATTCCTAAAAATCATTATAACATGTATTAAGACTCGTATCGCAATCGCACAGGTATAAATTATTTGTTATTAGTTAAAATAAATATTTGTCTTATATACGTATAAGACACAGCAAATTTTGGTTCACCGGTTTCAAGAGTGTGCTGTTAGTTTTGATATTAGATTGAATTGACCAATTATTAACTTTTAGGTAAGAACATTATCTGTGTTACCTCGATCAGTTTTTATGATATTTTAATTTTTAACTAAATTATGACTTATGATTGTTTTAAAATATTAATATTTAACATACCTACTCATAACTAACTTCAATATTGATGGAGAAAACACGGATAATGTTCTTACAATCTTACCTAAAAGTTTGATAATTGACTAATTGAGTAGGTAATTCAATCTTGATTATCAAAACTAATTGCTGAAATCATGAAGCTCTGTTAGTTTAAAATTGAGAGTAAAATTTGAGTGATTATGAAACTTGATGGTAAGAACATTTTCTGTGTTCGTATGTTGGTTTTGTACGATTATTAAGTTTTTAAGCGATTAATGAGTATTTTAATTTTCACAATAATATGTATGCATAGCTTGCTAAATAAATGATTAATCGTAAAAAACTAAAAAACTTACTCACGAACACAGATAATGTTCTTACCTTCAAGTTTCATAATAGGTCGATTCACTCTAGTTAAACAAACGGAACTAAACGTGATCTGCAGCTGAGCAAAAATTAGCTATGTTACGTATTTGTAAGATGGAAACAAAACATGGGGATATATCATCCTTTTAAACGATATATTTAAATTTGAGTACCCTTACCGTCTTTGCCATAAAAGATTTATAAAATAAAAATCTATAATAGATACTAATAATATTGTTTTGACGTAATATTTTACATAGATGTTCGTCTTAACTGATAAAACATTGTCCAATTGGGCATCAATATCTGCATATAAATAGAATATTATGTGTAAAACCGTCGATAACGATTTTCTTTCTTGTTTTCGTGGTTAAAAGAGATTATATTTGTATAGGCTATTCAAAAAGAAAAAAAGCATGTTTTTGTGTTTATTATTATCAGTTGTTACAAATGATTTTTTAGTTTATAGTATTCATTTTGCTTGATCGTGTGGTGTGGTGTCATAAAACTAATAGACGACATTTATATTACATTAATTAGTTAAAAGACTATAGCTTGTTTTATATTTTATATGTAATTCACATGTGAAGCACAAGATGTCTAAGAAGGTAAGTTTTAAAATTAAATAGTTAGATATAAAATAATATGTTGTTTTGTTAGAAAAAATATCTTTGTATAAACGCTCATGCACTGCAGTGGTGGTAATGGCGAAATAAAATAGACTACCTAACATTTATATTTGACTGCTATCACCGCGGTCGGGCAGTCAATACTAAAGAATTTTACCGTTACTAATTGCTTAAAATGTATAATATTATATAATTATAAATTATATATGTTTTTGATTTATATACCTACATAATTTATTATTTTTTACTACGGTGGATAAGATACAATAATGTGCCATCTCGTGGTTTTTATATAGTTGGCATAACAACCTGACTTATTTTATTTTTACCGAATTCAACACTTAAAATCAAAATTTTGAAAAATCCTTCCATAGTGTTGTTTATATCACAAAACAAAACTACTGTCCAAATTTCATACTCATAGCCTCAGCGGTAACGGCTCTGCGTTCATTATAATTAATAAAGTACACTTTGCTTTATATAATATTATGTATAAAGATTATTAATGCTTATATTATCTCAGTAATAATATTTCAGATA
This sequence comes from Aphis craccivora, assembly GCA_009835225.1. Taxonomy (NCBI): domain Eukaryota; kingdom Metazoa; phylum Arthropoda; class Insecta; order Hemiptera; family Aphididae; genus Aphis; species Aphis craccivora. The sequence continues at coordinate 3,919 of VUJU01004821.1, forward strand.
AATAATATTTGCAGAATTTATAATTAATATAACAATTTTGTACTTTATAAGAGCAACAATAATATATAAATACATATTATAAGGTAATAAACAAATGTAATTCAATAATCGATAATAATTATTAACTAATTGTCGACTGTCGTAGGTACCACATCTCCGCTTTAGTTACCAAAACACCATAAATTAACTGGTTTTAGATTAGTCAAAAAATACAATTAAATAATGATAGGTATACAATAACGTCAAAAACACACCAAATCAATTTATTTTATCAAAATAAGCTTCAAATTTCTGCCAAAGGCAACGACTTTTTTAAACAAAAAAGTTTATTTTAAATAAAACCTCGACATTAAGATTTCACATATTTTTAAATTTCACACAAATTGTATTTCTGTTTTATATTATATTATTGTTTTTACTTATTTTTCTAATTTAATTTAATAAAATAAGCATGTAATCACAGAATAACCAGAAGGCTCACTCAATGAGAACTCGAAAATTAGTGAAAAATGTTTGGGATATCAGTGTAGACAGGATTCGAAAATAATTGAAAATTCTCTTTTGCTACTGAAACTGATTCTACACGTTTTTAATGTTATCACTATAGATAATCAACGCGTAAATATTGACATTATGATTTTGAACGTACATAAACAATCAGCATTCAGCATCATTTTTAATTTTTGTCATTTTGTTTTGAACTCTAAAGCCTTACCAATTTGAAAAATGTATTCGGGCGGCCATACATGTTCGTTGGCGAATTGCACCAGCGCTGTTTTTGGAAAAAAAATATACTGAAACTAAGTTTCATAGATTTCCCAAAGATCACGCAAGGTAAGAAATATCAAAATTTCACTCACCTACTTCTTGTAGTTTAAATCTTAATTGTATTAGGCATTATATAATTATGTGTTAGGTAAAAAGTAATGTCTATCAAAAACATTTCTGTTTATTTTCTATCATACATTACAAATCGTATACCTACCTATGTAACTACCAAATGTTTAATAATTATAGATGTGCTGTCTGGATTGAAAATTGTAAACCAATCAATTTACCAACCATTGACCCTGATGTTTTGAATAGAAATCACAGATTGTGTTCACTTCATTTTGAAGACAAGATGTACATGAATAATGAAAAAAATAGATTGTCAAATCAAGCAATACCAACATTATTCAACAGTAAGTTGAATGTGTAAATAAAATGTCTTCACTAGTACCTATAGTAAAAAATTATTTTGTTCTTTTACCTAGGTAACATTATCCGTACAGAAGATCAATCTTCACAGGACGTTGCTCCTGCACGTGATAATATTTCATCCATACCATTAGATGATAATAACACCCAAATTGAAAGTGTTATAATTGACAATCCCCCAAGATGTTCAACTCCTAGTATGTTTATTACAAATAGATTTTTTTATTAGATATGATCTTTTATTTAATTCATTATTTTAATTTACCTTAATTTAATTTTTAGTTTCATCTATATCATTTTCAAGTTGTACATCAGTTGACACGTGTTCCATAAGTATTCAAACTCCCAACTCATTAACTGCCAAAACTCCAAGGAAACGTGTACTTCAACAAAGATTGTCCAAGGTTCTGTGTACAATTAAAGAACTTGAAAAAAAACTGGAGCAGACTACAACTATTGAACATTGTATGAAGATGTGTGAACAATATTTATCTCCAACAGTCTACCTTCTTGTCAAGAATAATGTTGTAAACAAAGATAGATCTAAAAGTGGACATCGGTATACTAAACAAATAAAACAATTTGCTTTAACTGTATATTTTCTTAGTCCTATGGTATTTAATTTTCTTCATAAAACTTTTTTTCTTCCTTCTATTTGCACTTTAAAAAGAGTAACTTCACAGTATGATTTAAAACCTGGCTTAAATGATTTCCTATTTCACTTTTTAGAATTCAAAATTAGTAGCTTTCATCCTGATGCTTTGGAATGCTTTTTGGGTGCTGATGAAATGTCGATAAAACAAAATTTATTTTACAATGTTACTAAAGATAATATAATTGGTTTTAACCAATCGAATGCTTGTAGAACATATGAACCTGCGAAATACGCTCTTGTCCTTATGCTTAGAGGAATTAAATATAATTGGAAACAACCTATAGCTTATTACCTTGTTTCTAATAGCTGTTCTGGGCCAGATCTAAATTTTATTATTTTTTCAACGATTCGTCGATTACGGAAAATTAAACTTAATGTTAAATGCTTTATTTCTGATCAAGGGTCAAATTTCATTCGCTTTTCTAATTCTAATAATGTTTCTCCTAAGGAACCATTTTTTGAAGTTGATGGACAGCAAGTTATATTGATGTTTGATCCCCTCACCTGTTGAAATCAACACGTAACATGTTTTTTAAACATTTATTCAAAATTAATGAAGATTTAGTTGACAAAAAACATTTAGATAAGTTTTACAATTACGATAGTAAATGTAACCTCCGTATGGCACCTAAATTGACATATTTTCACATTTATCCAGGTCCTTTCGATAAAATGAAAGTAAGGTTAGCAGCTCAAGTTTTTAGTGCCACTGTTGCAGCTAGTATGTCCACAGCATTAAACTGTGGATTATTACTAATTGACTCTCAAAAAACAATACAATTTATAAATGACATGGACAAATTGTTCGACATATTTAATTCCAGGGAAACTCCAAATGGTAAAATTTTTAATAGTCCCTTTAATAATGCATCACCTCAGTTGGATCATTTAATAAAAATGACTGAAATGTTTACCAACTTAAAAGTTATCAACAAAAAAAATAATATTGATGTTACTAACAGGACAAATTTTATTAATGGTTGGTTAGTCTCTATTAGTGCACTACAAATGCTATGGAAATCTTTAAATGCGTCTCAAAACCAACCATATTATATTTCTACAGGCCGTTTAAATCAAGATTGTCTGGAAAATTTATTCGGGGTTTTTAGACAACAACACGGTAACAATACAAATCCCACGCCTGTTCAATTTATTCAATCTTTTAAGAAAATATTTTGCCTTCAGTATTTTGAACATTCCCCAGGTGCTAACTGTCTAGAAGATCTAGATCAAGTACTCACTCATGTCAACGAACAACCAAGCACACAAATAAACCGGTTATTTGTACCCGAAGAACAAAATCATCTTTTTAATTTTAAATCAATAAAAATTAGTACTGTTGATTACAGGAAATTAAATATTCCCGAGAGAAATGCCTATACATATGTGTGTGGATACCTTATGAAGAAATGTCTAGAGAAGCATGAATGTCAGGTTTGTATAGAGTATGCAAATCATCAAAAAACATTAGATCAGTCTTTTCTCTTAACTTTCTTCAAATCTTACTCTGCAAATGACTCTTCCAATTTTTTTAAGTTTTTAATGCCTCATGATGAGTTCTATAATTATGTAATTAAATTAGAAGATATATTTGTTGACAATTTCCCTTCTATTGCTATTAACGATAATATTGGGTCCATAATGAAAGATCTACTTTGTAATGTACGTTTTAATCACCCATGTGAATTATTTAACAAACAATTTTTAATAAATTTATTTATACGTTTTAGAATTTTTACTGCAATTAAATTTTTAAATAGGACTATGCTGTCTGAAACAAACAGAAAAAAAAGAAAATTGGCTATTTTAAAACATTTGTAAAAAAAAAAAAAAAAATTTCTCAAAGATATTATAGTTTAAGTATTATGTATTAATGAACCTATTTTTAAAAATTTGTAATTTATGTTTCACCATGACAAAATAATTTTTTTTCAAGTTATCGTTGTTTTAGTACCTATTATGTATTGATGTATTTATAAAAAACTGTAATTAATGTTTCACCATGATAAAATAAATAATATTTATGTGACTATTAATAGTTAAAATAATAAAATGTTTTATTGCTTACCTGGTGATGTCGTTCGCAATACTCGCACCCGAGTCCTCTCCAGCGATCTATATTTCCGAACTGAACTGAATCAAGTGTTGGCAGCAAACTAGCCTCTTCCATAAACGCAGATCGCGGGACTGGAGGCTCCAGGAAATAGGAATGCTTGCGGGGCATGAGCTCGAATTACCGTGGCTCCAACACAAAAAACACATAGTACAAAGACACTGAGACACGGTACAATTACGCAATTCCTTACAAGCGCCTTACAATATTGAATATACTCTGAAGTCGTGTTCGAACAGTTAGAGTTAAACTTTATTTTTAGTTTTTTTTAGTAACATTGTTAATTATTATTATACAATTAAATGATGTACAATATTTATTGTACCAATAAGTTGTAATACGGGACCACATAATATTCTGTGGTTGTACAATTGGTTATTATCTATATACAGGCTACACTGATATCCCAACAGGTGTTGCAAATCTATCCCCCATAAGAACCCATGTAATTCTAAAAGAGTGAGCCTTCTGGTTATTCTGTGATGTAATGCTAATACAAAATATAAATATGTTATCATTTTAATACTAGTATATCATATGATTTTACTATCACGAACCACTGATTTTAAAAAGTATTAATGTTTTTGAAAATATATTTTTTACGTGGTTTCTAGTTGTTAACCGCTCTAATTTCACATAATAAATGAATATTATAATATTTTAATACTACTATGAAATATTATTCCAAAGTTCAATATTTTAGTAGTTTAGATTCTGAACGGAGTTTTTTTCTGAAGGATATATTGATTCTACAATGATTATGTGTGTGATTTTTTTTTGTTATTTTGTGTCTGTGTACAGCATAACTTGTCGAAATAATGCTTCAATTTCAAACTTAGGGGCTGGTTTCTGATGGTAAAGTGAATATCCTTAGTGCATTATAGAGTCCGAAAGTAAACATTTTCTAACAGTTTTCAAAAAAATCGAGAAAAACAAAAAAAAAGTGACGGAAAAACGGGAATTTTTACTTAAAACTAATTTTAGACCAAATCGAATTTTTATATAGTTGTAACTCAAAAACTAATCACTGTCAATACTTGAAACCAAGTGTGTATATTAGAGTTATCTATATCTAGTTAATTTACAAAATATTTTGAACTATTTATAGGCAACTGAAATTTTCGATTATTCTGAATTTTTTTTTTTTTTTTTGATAAACAAAATATTGGATGACCAAAAAAACTTGAAAATTTAAAACAAGGTTCCCAATAAGTTAGTCTTATAATTCAAAAATTATAAGAATACATAGGCACAATTTTTTTTATTAATATGTAAAGTTCAAATATTGACAACAATTCGTCAAAAGCATGAATATTTGCAAAATATTTTGTAGGTATAATTCATAAAATATTTTGTATAAGTAGCTTAGAGTTGAAAATTTAATATAAGATTTTCCATAAGTTTGGCTAACAATAATTATAAAAGAATCTTAATTTGGTGTATTCAGGCCATTAAAACATAAACCACCTTTTATACCAACCACTATAAATTATATCTTAGGCTGACAAATCATCTCTGTTCAGACTCGTTTTTCGTATACAATGATACTTATCATTGGATTCAAATTTAATGATACATAAATTATAGTGACCTATTTTTTTTGTTTTTTTTTTTTTTTTTATTAAACAAGTAAAATCAATAATAACAATAGCTATTTGAGAAACAGTAAATTAGTAGATTTACAAGATTGTTATAAACACCTTGTTTAATACATCATAAGATTTTATTATTATATAATAGTATTTTTATACATAAAAATCGAATTTAGGACGAGTAGTTTGTGAATTATTAGTACTTTCAGTTTTGATGAGCATGGCTGTCTATTTAAAATACAATGCCAACTATTGTTTTTTAATACGTAAATGTTTTAATTACCATAATACCAATCAAATTGTAATAACCCAAAAATAAAATAAAATAAAAAATATAAAAATAATATTAAAAAATATTATTAAATATGATTATTATAGTATATTAAGTATGAGTAATGGTTTTTTTTAAATATAGTTTCTCGGCAAACACAAAGCAAAGCACAAAGGGACACAAGCCTTGAATGAATGCCGTATTTACTATAAATTATTTTAAGTTATTTTGAGTTATTTTAGATTATTTTAAATTTCCCTAAATTTGCACCATTACTTTCCTCTTGATGGTCGGAGGGCTCTCGAGGTCGTAATTCGAAAATGATCAGGTATACCGTTAGTAAAGTATATGTTAATTATTAAATTGTATAAATTGTGTAAATAAAATATAATACCTATGTGGAATTACGTGATTATGTAAATATCGATGCGAATGCACCTTACCTTATTCGCAGCTGTCTGGATATGCAGTTGACGCAATAAGTGTGAAAGAAAAAGGATATTATTTTAAATACTCAGATTTAAATAAAGTAACACTGATTAATTTCAATTTAATAAAAAAGGAAACGGTTCAGTTGTCACTCGCAGAATCTGATGTGTGTATCTTTGGTATCTTTAGGTGCTCCTGTACTTGCTCGTCTGACTGGTGCTCATGCACTTTACTCTATGACTAGTGCTTATGCACTGATGAGAGGAGACGACTTGGGCACTTGGCCAAGCCGGCCAGAGTCGCAGGCGGCCTTATCAAAGGAATCTGCGTTACCAAGAAATCGTCTTTATCCCCGGCGACCGAGACCCTTACCGTACCATCCACTGTCTCTGGCAGCATACGAAATAGATCACATGTGTTGCGCTACACTGTCACAACTATGTACCTATCCTACGTGATCAAATAATATAAATCGTTCCTTTAATCAGTTATTTAAAATGTTTTTTTGGGGTTTATTATGTGCGTGAGACAACTGGACCGTTATTTATTTTATTGAATAAAAATAAGAAATGTACAATCATGATATGTGAAAGTGAGCATATCATTACAAAATATTTACTAAGATAAAGTTACGAAAAATAATACAATTCTATATTCGAAAATTAGTCTAATCATTTTTTGTACAAATAAAATATTATCTAAATAATCATCTAAATAATATTTTATTCGAAAGTCACCCTACTTTGATTACAACATTAAATATCAACAATGAAACATATAACTAAAAATTGTCTTGAATATTATAATTCTATACTATAATGAAAATTTTTTATTATTTTTTACATAGAAATCTAAATAAATAGTACTAAATTGTCTTATTGAAGCTAAAAGAAAAACAACATGTATAGTCATTTAATATTTAAAAAATACTTTTCTTATAAAACATAAATTATATTTTTCTTCAAACTTGTAGGTTACAAAAGCTCCTGGAAGAAAACCATTTGTTAACTCTGATGAACTATTTTCAATATTAAAGAATCGAAAAGATAGGATATTTACGGATGTTGGTCAACTTCAGCCAATTTCATCAGAGATTTGGAAAATTTTATCAACTGATCTCGATCATAAAATTACTGCTAACTCTCTGTATATTTCTGTATATCAAAATAGATACTCTTGGCAATTAAAATAAAAAGAGATTGTTGGTCTAGATTTTGAGTCGAATATAAAGCATTCCGATATTCCCAGTGATACATCTGAAAATTCATCTGATTCAATAAAATCCAAAACAAAAAGAAGACTATTTAATTTTTCACTTTCCTACCGAAAATTTTTGAAAATTAAACCGGCACCAAAAAAATATAAGGATAAGAATACAACTAGAATTTATAATGTACTAGAGCCTGGAAAATGGACCGATAGAATCAATGATAAATTTTTAAAGAAATGTCGTTTACCTTGTAATTTTATATTCAAAAGTACCAAAGTAGCCCGTGACCGTTCTTTAGCTAATAAATACATACAATTTTGGGGTTCTTGTAAAGACTGTTCTAATGAATTGAATTGATGGTGTGATAAAAAACCACATCCCGGTGAATCGTTGAAAATAAACATTTCAACTAATGATACTAGAGATAATGCTAGAAGTCATACATCAAAACGACCATTAAAGTGCCACAAACGACGAAAAATCGGTAAGCAATTGTCAACGGATTTGGCAAGTAACTGGAGAAGAGAAAATGCTAGAAAATAATGAAATTTGGGGAACAATCACCCTCAAATTTGTATAATTATGAGGTTTTAAGAAAAACAAAACAAGAAACTAAGGACAAGGATCTAGGTATTACAGTAAAATGTTCATTAATGTCCCTAGTAGAGTTGAAAAGAAATTCATCGTTTTCAAATGACATTCATGCAATTGGTATAGATTCTATTTTTGTACATTATTGGACAATGCACCAAATAATAATTTATAAAGATTGTGAAAATACATACTTTCGTTTGGCTATAGATGCTACGGGGTCTATCATAAAGAAAATTAAACATTCAACTCTAAATGTTTTATCGGGTGATATATTCTTGTATGAAGCTGTAATTAATACAGGATACGGTCAGATTCCTGTTTCACAAATGGTATTAGAACATCATGACACTCTTACAATTCATTACTGGCTCGGTCAACGGTTGAAATCGTCGTTAAAGATCCTAAACGAAATATGTTGTGATTTTTCTAAAGCACTTTTAGGAGCAATATCTATATCGTTTTGTGGAATGAGTCTAAAGAATTATTTAGAAGCGTGTTATAAAGTTTTAACTGATCAAGCTATTGAACTTCCTCAGACTTATATTAGAATAGATGTTTCTCATATGATATAAATCTTTTGTCGTACTAAGTGTTTAGTAGGACAAAAAAGAAGAATACTTAAAGAATTTTATGTTCGATGTCTAAGACTTTTACTTACATCAAAAGATTAAGCTACATTATTAGATGCTATTTTTACAGTAACTTTAAGTGAGACAGATGGAGATTATGAAAAAATAAAAACACCCTCAGAATTAAGTAGACAATATTTATTAAATTGTATGAAAGGTCTTGGTACAGATGTTCAATTTGAAGGAAATGATACTGCAGTTAATACAGACATATACGAAGAAGATATAATGGACGACGATCATCCACAGTTTGCATAAATGAATTTATAAATGATATTTTAAATGCTAGTACCATAAAATCCACAGTAACTGGAAATAGAATATCAGCGTACTATTTGCCCGAATTAGTTCCACACATTGTAAGGTGGTGTCGATATTTCCCATTATGGACTTCGGTCATGGTATATAAATATTACTCACTTTACGATATCGCCACATCAGCTCCTGTAGAAGGGAATTTTAATACTTTAAAAAATCAAATACTTCGTTTTGAACAAAAACCCATGTCGATTGATCGATTTGTGATACGGCATTTAAAAAGTATAGATGGATCAACCAAAATAATGCACAGTTCTCAAATAAAGAATGAATGCCAGCTTAATAATATTTTAAACAAAAGCTCTGATGAAGAATTTAAGACCATTGAAGAATCTAAAAACTATCAAAATATATTTCTTGAAAAAGGGTATGAGGAATTCAAAGAAGCTAAGATAAATAGAGGAGATGAATTAAATAGTAAAAGTTTTGATCATGTCCAAAGTTCAGATGGAGAATATGAGACTACTACAGTATCTAAAAAATATCAAAACATATTTTTGGATATAAGTTCTTCAGAAAAATCTCCACAAGATTAAAAAATTGTGATTCATCACCAACTTTTATTAATGAAGAATTTGATACAAGTATTATTAAAGAAGAGACTTGGAGAGGACTTGGAGGTAATCCATATTTTGAATTGGATAATGGTTATTTAATTGCAAAGAAAACAAAAAATCGACCGGGAAAATATATGACACATGTGCCTGAAATTGATAAAATTTTAAATAACCGTAAGCTACGTTCGAATATGAATAGTTTTGAGAAATGGAAACTCATGCACACCAATTAAGTTATCTAAGAACAGGTTTATTATACGAAATACATGTACGTTTGATTCAATAGCAGTAATAATTGTAATGGCATACTATGATAACTATTATCACAAGTGTTATCTAGATGATTGTAAAAATAGTTTTATAAAATTCTGCAAAAATTTAGCTTTTCAAGGACCGTCAAAAACAATTTATAAAGAAGGAGCAGAAATATTAAAAAATATTTTTGATGATAATACTGGTATTTCAAGTATTAGTATAGTTGATACAACATGCAACGTTGCTTACCTCATATACAAACTCGCACCATCGGCCACTGAAAGTTTAAGTTGTTCAAATGAAAATTGTACAAATAATAAAAATTATTCAAATCCAACAATTATTACCAAAATGAATGGTGGATTTTCAGCAATGGAAACAACGATGATATCATACTTAGATTCGCGACAATTTAACTGTACTGAACTTAACTGTAATGGAAATATAATAGCCAAATGGAAATTGCATAACCATATATTCATAGAAACTGAAATATTTACAGACAACAATATTCATTAACTTCGATCCCAACTATACTGAATATAGAAGAATTTAGGTAAGAGATTATATCATAAATTAAAATGTATTTCTTACTAATAATTGTCAGTTGTCATTTTACTAATTTGTTCAATAATGTTATAGATATCAATTAAATGGAATAGTTGGATACGGAAACGGTCATTATACGGCATATATTAAAAGGTCAAATGAGTGTTGGGAACACCACAACGACTCGGCGAAGAAAATATTAAAAATATCGAACCCCAAAAAAACAACCATCGAACCACACATAATAGTATACAGTAAAGAAAATTAATATTGGTATACCTACTTAAATTGTAGGGAAATAATGTAAGTTTTTTGATTTTTATATATATTATATTTCATTATATTGAGTACCTAGGTAAGGCTGCAGTATTATTTTAATCATAATTATAAGTAAAGAAATTATTTTATTTTTATTTTTTAATGTATTTAATTTTGTATTTTTATGTTTTTATTTGAAATATAAACTTAATGTATATAATATAAACGTTAACAGCGAATAAAGGAATTACTAACAATAATATAAAGAAACATTTTTTTTTATTAATAATATTTTAACTAATAACAAACTTATTTATTTTATACCTGTGCGATACAAGTATTAATACTTCATGTTATAATGATTTTTAGGAATTTTGTTCTTATATAAATATAAAATCATAATATTTTATTAAAAAGAATAAGTTGAATATCTTATTTATTTACAATGAAGGCAATAAATACGATCGCTGAAACGGTTTTTAGCTTATAATACTTTAATGATCCATTTGCAAATTTTGAAAATCAATTTGCAATTATTTGCAATTAATTTGTAAAATATTGAATGATTTTTCGAGTTGATAAAATAAAGTCGGGGTTCCAACTTCACACACATCAGACGGTAACTGTGGTGAACATGCACTACGTATATACGTAGTAGTTTTGATTATACACGATTGTTCGAGGTAACACAGTGAGTGTGTAATAAGTACACGCGAATTTTACTTTTTTTTGGATTTCTCCAGTTGAGTGTGTGCGTTTTACACGCGAATTATTGCTGGATTTGTGTGTATGCGATATACACGAAACAGATTTTTCTTCAATCCAGCATTTGTGTGAGTGGTGATCATACGCAATTTCGTCTAGATTCTACAGTGTGTGTTTTCAGACAGCACAACTAGGTTAGTATTTATATTTATATATTATATATGTAATATGTATATATATATTTTTCTTTATTATTATTATAATTATTATTTTATTATTAGTATAGTTATTTATATATCAATTTTTTTTATTATTATTATTAGATACTATTTAAAAAAAAAGTTAAAAAAAAAGTAATACAAACGATACTTATAGATGTGTAAAAGTATCAAACCTTGTTTAAATTTTAAAGTTATAATATAAGTAAAACTAGTAATTCCACCTCTGACCAAAAAGACAATTTTTTTTTTTATTTTATATAAACTATAGAAATGATAAATTATACTTGTATAATATTTTCGCCAACAATAACATCACCAACAATCATTACTAGTATGTTCATCGGAATAAAAAAGGTACACCTATCAAAAGCATATTACTTAAAAAAACAATGTAATACTTAATATATATTTATTTTTATTTTTATTATTATTATTTAGACAGCAATACAAGCTGACAACTAATGTAAAATTTTAATTATTATTAAGATAATTACACGTGTATAAAATTGATCAAAACTCATACTCAAACACCAGAAGACTCCAAACCCATAATACGGCGGTGGTTCCAAATCAGCCGGCCACTCCACCACAATCCTCATTTGTACAGTGCCAACTAATAAAATATACATAATGAAGAAGAAAAACAACAAAAATACAACATACCATAAAACACGTATTCCATCGACAACTCTCAGCCACAATCACAATTTCTGACATAAAAAAATATATATATATTAAAAAATCGCCATGGAAATCAGAGTACTTCATAACAATATTATAGAGCGACTTGAAAGAACTAAAAACAGCTACTAAAATATCACACAAGAAATAACACAAAAACACAACAGCAAATACCAAACACAAAAGACACAGATCAAGCATATTCCACGTCAACACATTTCAGACAACACATAACTTCATAATTCCATAGGAAGAAACGTATAAATCAAATTAAAATTTTTCAAAACATCAGTAGTCATCAATAATTAATCAAATATATATATATATGTATGGTGTATATATATATATATATAGTATTTATTTATTTATTTATTCAAATATACGGACGTAAGTCCTATTACAATTTCGAATATGTGAATATGTGCATATAAGAGTATAAGATATTAACAAATTAGTAAACAAGAAAAAAACAT
>VUJU01004822.1:5591-16625 GCA_009835225.1 Aphis craccivora
TTGATGTATTTAGGCCATTAAAACATAAACCACCTTTTTCACCAACCACTGAAAATTATATCCTAGGCTGACAAATCATCTTCGTTCAGAATCGTTTTTCGTATACAAATATACAATGATACCTATCATTGGATTCAAATATAATACTTCTATAATATATAACAGTGAAACGATAATATTAGCACCATTTATCCGTTATCGACTATGATCACGTAATTTATTTCAGTAAATAACAACCTACATTGTCGAAATACTCAAAATAACAAATTACCTTGTTACTAAAAAAAAACTAAGGATTTATTTTTTTTAGTTGCTAAGACATTATTTGAAAGGTACTAATTACTGATTCAGTGCTAATATTAACATAATCCATTTTTAATTAATATTCATTGCGACTAATTATAATACTTGGTTAATGTCATATTATCTAGCTAATGTCTACATTATCCAAATTTTATCAAGTGTCAGGAATACCTTTCAAAACGTATGTGCATTACTCTATTATTCTACTAACTAAATTTTTAATTATTTAAAAACAATAAAATAATTGTTAGTACAATATTGAATATAGTACCTACTCGTATAGTAATAAAAATTATCCAAAATTGTGTTACAATAAAATTACAGTAGTACATTTTTCGAGTATTTTATTACTAATTTTCAGTAATTTTATTATAAACAATATTTGTATACATTAGTGTATTACTATTTTATATAGGTAGTACATTAGTACAGCATACCTAACCTAATCCGAATTTCTAATATCAATAACTACCATTGTACAATGTACTTATAAAATTATAAAATATTATTGATTCAGTCAGAGGCGGGTTTACATTTTTACGCCGCTAGGCACTCAACATTTTCGACTCCTATAATAAATAAACAAGTTATAATACTCCCTTCAAAATATTTTTAACATTTAATATAGACATATAGTAGACAATAGTATTTAAATCCATTTTAATTTTTAGAAAATTTTTCTCACTTTTAGTTATTTAGCCTTTACTTTATATTTTAAAACAATTGTCTGGAACATAAAAGAAATTATTATAGCATTTTTTATAATAATAGGCAAACAAAACAATAAATATTTTTGTATAACAATATTCTTAATTGACCTATTTTAATTTTGGAAGTTGAGTCTTGCTAGTTGCTTTTTGATTTGCAAATGATTTTATAATATCCTCCTATGATAATAAAATAAGAAGGTTTGATTAAATTCGATTAAATAGAATCTCCATACATTATTATTTTTATTATAGTAATATAGACACACACACACACATATATATATATAGCGTAGGTACTTATATTTTTCACAAAATTAAGACGAAGTCAATGGGCGCTCGTATGGGGGCAGGGGTGACATGCCCCCCTGCTTTTGTGGCCAATGTTTGTATATACCTATTACAGAATTTTACCTAACCTAACTTAGCATTTTAATATATATGTATAATATACACCTTCCCCCCCCCCGGTGAAAATTTCTGCGGGCGCCCTTGAGTCAAACGCCGATAAGAATAATATAGGTACTATTGTTTTTGGATTTATGATGCATAATCGACCGTATTTTTAACGCGGCGACAAGAGATCTGCGATGACTAGAAGCGGAGTTCAACGGGTAAAAATTATTAGTATTATCAAAAACTGTTTGCTTTACAATACACATAATATGGATTATTTTTAGACATTTATTATGACTATAAATTTAAATGAATCAATACATATATATACATATTTACACTAAAATAACATACATACATACAAAAATATATACATTTTTATACAATTATTTTCCATAAATATCAAGAAATGAATTTTTAATTTTTTTTTTTTTATGAACGATGTATTTTAATAGAGAATTATAGAATTTTCCACCCCAGGCAGATGCCTACTCCTATATAGGTGCCTAACCTATGTCCTAAATTTATACAGTATTCAGGAATGAAATGTCATAAACTTGAATCGTGGATTTCGAAAAGGGTCCAGCTCGAATTTTTATCAAAATAGACTTTGTTACATTTTTTTCATCAACACATATAGATCAATATTTTATGAACAAAAAGAGGTAGTATCTTTTTTCTATTGTTATGCAATTATAGAAAATTAATTGTATAAATAAAGAACACCAGTTGTTTTAATTTCCTGAAAAATTTTAATTTTCAGATTTTAGATTTACCTCAGTCGTTCAAAATAAATAATATACAACACAAATTAAAATGCTATCCAATGTAACAATTTACAAGACAAATGTCAAAATATAAACCGATATAATATAAATAACAGAATTATTATAAATAAAAAAAAAAAAATTGTACTATCATGACTAAATATTTTAATGTTAAATCTTGATATTTCCAGCCCTCTAATTAGTGTCAAATCTCAATCGAAATGGTATAAAAAAAGAAATGTGGCGATCTTTGTATCCATTATACTGTGTTCATTAATTGTCTCATATGTATTATTTTCAATATTCAATAAACCGGCAGTGGTAAATATATATATATATTTAAATATAAAATTAACCATCGGTTAAATAGCTTATAATAATAATTTGAAATTACTTTTCATATTTTAGAAAACATCCACTTTACAATTAAATAGTGTAGCAACAATCAACAATAATTATTTTGAAAAATGTGCACCACGGATAACATGTGACCCTAATGCAAAATACAGGATAATCAATGGGTCGTGCAATAATTTACAAAACCCTAGCTGGGGCGCAGCACTAACTCCTTTTTATAGATACATGGATCCGGTGTTTAGCGATGGTAATTAAAAAAATGTTTGATTTTTAATAACTATGTACCTACTATCAACATTCAACATTGTACATTACAACCAATAAAACAAAACAACTAATCAAATTTTAATTTTACATAAAAAAATATATCGGGCAATTATTAATTCAACATTAATTATATTTTTATACATTATATAGGTAAACTTATATATTTTGATTTTAGGGATCTCAGCTTTTCGGCTACAATCGGATGGCAGTCCATTACCGAATGCTCGAAACCTTACTTTAACGATATTCAAAGACACGAGTAGGACTTGTGATCATGAAAACAATGAACTTTTGGTACCATGGGCCCAATTTATCACCCACGATATGGCTTATTCTCCAGTTCGTAGTGTCAATTCATCTTTCCCCGGTAAAATTATTGACACTAGAATTTACGAACGAATCAAACTTATTTTCGATGTTTTAACCACGCTTGTGTTTATATTATTTTATACAGCTGCCCTAGAACATTGCCAGGACAAGAATCCACCAGTAGAATGTAAGGCGACCATTCCAATATCTCCAGACGATCCAGTATACGGAAAATTAAACATGACGATTTTAAAATTCATGCGTCTTGTAACTTCATCAGCTGATAACTGTTCCTTAGTTCCTGACACAGTTGTTAGTATTTATTATTATTACTATTACAAAACCAGACCATAAGTTGGTATCTATATTAATTAAAATATTGTTTTTATTAAGTTAATATAGATTTCTTATGGTAAAAGTCATGTATGTGACAATGCAATTATGTATTTTTATTTCATAAAAATATTATATCTAAAAATTGTATTGTAAAACTTAATATAAAACAGTTTTTGTGTTAGTATTACCCTAATGTTCTAAATTTCAAAAATTTACATTTTTCTAATGTTCAAACTTCTAATTTGAAATACCAATAATATAATATTATAATAACTACCCAAAAATTTAATATATTTTTATTTTTCATTATTTATAATTTAGCTTAACAAAAACACACATTTTATCGACACATCAAATGTGTATGGTTCCGATCCTGAAACGGCAAATAAATTACGTCTGTTTAGTGGAGGACAATTGGCATACAATATAATTGGAAATCAAAAGTACTGTCCTCAGAATCCAAGTGGGATTGTAAAAAAAGGAAATGAGACTCAAGTAACGATTGCATTTATGGCAGGTAATAGACAAATTCGTAAATATTAAAAATAATATTCTAGAGTCTGGACTCTTTTAAAAACAAAAAATATATCCCTGAATATTAAATACGTTTAAGTATAATATTATTTGAAAGTAGGTACCTAAGTTACCTAACAATACTTAACTAAGTCTTAATATGTTATTTTTAGGCTAAACATAAATAAATAATCAAAAATAATAATTTATTTATTGATAACAAATTAAATCTATATTTTGAATTAAAAATTAAGAAGCAACTAGTATATTCACAAATTCATATGGAATATGGATATAATATTAATAACACTTTTTTTTTTATGTAAATATGAAACATTTATTTTAATATAAAATTAAATATTAATATAACCTTATTATTATAAAATATTAAATAAATTTCAAACATTTTAAATTTCATTTAATTTTAAATATTGCAATAATTTCAATTAAAGTTATTTTTTTTTCTTGTTAAATATTTTGTAACATCCTTCTTTAAACTAATGCTATGTTTCAGTCGTTACAGACATGCTTTTCTATTTTTTTTTATTATTTTTTTTTAAATTCATTATTATATTAAAATTTAAAATAATAATAATATATATATATTTCATTTTGAAGTTTCTTATAATTAAATTATTTTTTTCTTTTTATGCCTAAAAATTTATTTTAAATTATTTTTATATTTAAAGCATAATATAGTTTATTCAATTAATATTAAATATATTTTGTATATACAGGAGACGTAAACGTTAACCAAAATTTAGGAATAGCATTGTTTCAAAATTTATTCCTAAGATTCCATAATTATATTGCAAACAAGTTACAAGAAGATCACCCTTTATGGACTGATGAAACTCTCTACCAAGAAACACGTAGAATCGTTGCAGCTGTTACTCAAATTATTACATACGATCATTTTTTGCCAATAATTTTGGGTAAGAAAGACTAAATATTTAAAAAAAACTAATAATTTTTCTTAATATAATGCTTTATTTTAGGTGAAAAATATATTAATGAATATGGTTTAAGTAACGAAACAAATTATGATCCGACGATAATTCCTTCTATGGCACAAGAGATGACTAGTGGTGCTTTTCGATTACTTCATAACATAATTCCTACCAAATTCAAGTATATTAAATATTTTTATATCTTAAAGTCTTAACCTTTACATTTTAGTTTAAAAGTTGTAATCTAAAAAGAATAAAAGATATAAAAATATCTTTATAGTTATTTATTATGTTATGAGAGTTTAAAATATTAGACTAATTTATATAACTCAAACCACTGCAAATCATTTTATTCGTTAATTTATTCTATTCTAACTATTTAACTAATAATATAAATGAAAAAAAATACAGTAAAACTTTTCTATACTAAGATGAAGCCTCCTTATAACAGAACAATTATTTGTTGGTCCTTAATGATTCTATAATAGAAAGGTTTTACTATATTACATTTATTACATTTATATTACATATTATATTACTATATTATTTATATTTATTACCTATTGTATAGAATCAGTTCCGTCTTTACCCTATGGGCACGTGCCCCACGTGCCCAGGTCCCCCAACCAAATGAGACCCCGAATAATCGAAATTATAATTTTAGGCCTACTAAAAGTGCCCCTTTAGTTCCGGATGCCCATGGGCCCTTGCAAAGTTTAAGACGGCCCTGCATAGAATGTAATGTGTTTGTGTTTGTTAAGGTATTGTTTCAATTTCAAGTATTCACAGATGAGTAACAGTGAAATAGTTACTAAAGCTTATTTATATTTAAATAAAATAATTTAAAAAAAATATTAAGAACTCTATACACGTGCATGTGTAATACTTAGTGTTATTATCAAAAACATATTAAAATTATAAATTCAAGTTAAATATCCACTTGTTTTTTGTAGCTGAGAAAGTGAAAAATATAATAAAATTGTCATATTTTATTTTAACGAGTTCAATTGTAATATAAATTAGTTTTAAAAAACGATTATAGTTAAAATAATTTAAATATAAGGTATAATAAGGTGGTGAAATTTAAGATTTAAGCATGCATAATTGTTAGTCGATTTATTCAAAACATGGACATATAAAACAGCGATAGATTTACTACAAAATTCTTTTTATATTAATTAATTCTTTTAGCTGTTGTGTTTAAACCGAATATTAGGTATTTATAATATATATATATATATATATATATTTAGTGATATTTAAATGTTGATTCAACTTATTAATTAAAAAAAAATGCCTTTTTATTTTTTTACCTTGTTTTTTAAGTTATTATTTTTAAAAATACATTTTTTTGTAATATTTTACAGCTTTATGTCCAAAAATTACTCTACATATGAAGTGGAAGAACCTTCCAAGTCGTTTTTAAGACCAGATTCATTGATTGGTAATGTTGATGGATTTATTAGAGGCTTAACAGAAACTGGTGGACGAGAACCCCAGTCATCATACAATGACCTTGTAATTACATACATTTTTTACAATAATTTGTTAATTAAAATATCAATAAATAATTTAATTTATGTTTGTATTTAAAGATTTCAAATATTGTTATTAAAAATCCAGCAATCAACACTACTGGATTTGATCTGCTTTCTTATGACATACAACGTGGTCGTGATGTTGGTCTTCCTCCTTACACTAAATTAAGAGGTTTATGTGGACTGCCACAAGTAAATTCATTTGATGATTTATCAGATCACATACCATCAAAAGTAAGTAGCTTATTTTGCCTAATTCATTCATATTTGTTTTAAAATATTAAAAAACAATACCCAGCACAATTTTTTTTTTATAGAAAATTGACCAGTTAAAAGATTTCTATTCGTCGGTTGACGATATTGATTATTATGTTGGAATTTTATTGGAAAATAAAATAAACGGATCCATGTTTGGCCCTACTGGAAGTTGTGTTATTGCTGATAGCTTTTATCGATTTAGAAACGGTGATCGTTTCTTTTACGATGTAAAAGGTCAACCTGGAAGCTTCACTTCAGGTAAATAAAGTTACTATACCTATAGAAATACAGTTATACAGTAAGTAATAGGTACCTATTAATTGTACATCATAAATCACTTTAATCCATTATGGGTTTGTAAAATTTCTAAAATGATAATTTATTGTATAAATGATTCCAACAGAAGAATGACATAGGGTGTTGGCATCTATTTCTAACAATATTGAATAATATATATTTATATAATAATATTATATATGTTGTTGTAATTAAAAAAAAAAACAGCAGTATGCCATTTGAAATGTTTATCAAATGTATATATCAGAATTTTCTATAAACTTTGTAAAATTTTCAAAATACTCATCTCTAAGCTAATTATTTTCTCTTATAAAATAATTTTCACTACATTAAAAAATTTGAATTTTTCATAGAAGGTTTTTCATAATTTTTTTTAGTTATTTAAAAATATTAAAAAAAAAAAAACAATTATGTTTGAGGACGTTGTACCCATGTGTTGTTTCTGTCTTACTCACGTACGAAAGCAAATTTTCGTTCATCAGTTTCAAAAGTATGCTATTAGTTTTGATATTAGAGTGAATTGATCTCTCATAAAATTATTACCTAGGACCTCAAGTAGCCTACATTATTTTTAAGCGAGTTATGTTAATTTTAAAATGCAAAGTTTCAAAAAGGCCATATGTAATTTACTTAAAAATAATAATATCAATAAAAGGCTTCGTGAATCATGGGGCCCTAAATAAGAATTTTACGTTTACATTTTATAATAGGTCAATTCAATCTAATATCAAAGTTAACAGCATAGGTACTTTTGAAACTGATGAACAAAAATTTGCTGTGTCGTACGTGTGTAAGACGGAAATAACACATAATGGGTACAACGTCCTCCTAAAGTTTTCAACTTATTAGTTAATACCGGCTTTACGTATAATGGTATAAAATGTGAATTAGTTTGTAATATATTTAGCTTAAAATTACTACAATTATTTCCAAGTTTAGAAAATAAAAATTTACGTAACAACAAAAAATTTAATAGGTATCTCTACAATTAGGTACTTTTTTTTTTTTTAATCATAATATAATAAGTATTAATAACTAAAAATTGATAAAATTGATTTGGTTTCGTATATTTTAGATCAAATAAAGTCGTTGAAGGATATAACTCTTAGTCACATAATCTGTGCTACGTCAGATATAGAACGTATTCAAACAAATTCGTTTAGGTTAATCGATCATATGTAAGTAAACATTAATAAATATTTTATTTTTTATAGTTTTTAAATTGTTTTAATATTTAAAATTTAAATACATATTTAGACGATTGATGAAACTTAAGCCCAACTGTGAAACATACAAAATTGACTTGACTGCGTGGTGAATGATTCCAAAACTGAAAACATTAGATAGGTATAAAGGTATAAAAATTTAATTATTTTTCAGGTTGATTAAGGGGATTGCAAATATGCTCAGTTATTTCAATCAAAATGTACCAATATTTTATAAATCATATTGATGAAACTAGTAATGCTATTTTGCCTTTGAAAACTGATTTAAATTTGGTATTATGTCTATTTAAGATCGACCAGGCTATTTTTTCAAATTTTGTTCTCCGATTCTCCCAACAAATTTAATTTGAATATCTATATAAAATTTATGAGATTTTGAATTTCAATTATTCAAAATTGAAAACCTTTAAAATATTGCTTGATTAATGATTTATCTTGATTTGAAATATTTACGAATACAAATCGATTTTCATAATTATAATCGCTATATTCTCAGGTGTATCTTTAGGATTAACAAAAATTTGAAAAATTACGGTTGCAATTTGTAAGTGTACGTGTCAGAGCTCTACCTTATTTATTATTAACTACACTACTACAGTCATACACTCATACACAATATAATAGTCACTTACCACACGCAATATATTATGCACATTTACGAGACTAATATATATGTTGAGAAAATAACCTATATTAAATTACTTAAAAACTGTCAGTTAGCAATCCCCGAAAAGACGCCGAATCGGATGTGTTTCTCCATCCTACAACGCTACAAAATAGTAAATATTTGTTCAATAGAACTAATTTTGTATGGTTAGTTTTAATATTAGAGTGAATTGATCTATTATAAAAAAAAAATTTAATAAGAATACTACCTACTGGCATAATTATTATCTTTTATTGGTATTAAACTATCAAGAAAGTTGTGTACATTTTAAAATTGTAATATTTTATAAAGTTATACTACTTACTTGTCTTACTTTGTAATTAATATACCAATAGAATTCTATGAAGTGCACTAAATAATATGCTTCCCTATAATTTAATAATAATTTACTCTAATTTTAGAGCTAAATCTATACAAAATATATTCTGCTGAATACAATTTTGGTATGTTGTACGTTTGTATTATGAAAATTCGGAGTTCTCTTAATGTGTCACATTACATAAAATTTTTATATTTACAGTTTCCTAATCAGATCAGATTTGGATGATTATATTTTATTGAGATCGGAACTTAGAGCTCACAGTTTGTTAATAAGGAAGAACAACTATGTGGAGACTTATTTATTAAGTATTAAGTTTAAAAACATTTCTCATTAGCCTTTATTTATACATTATTTATGTTAGATAAAAAGTAAATGCTTTTGAAAATAAGATAAAATTATATATTTATTTTTTGTACACAATTATTTTTAATTTAATAAACTATAGCCTTTATGGTATGAATATGAAAAGCTGTTTTGTGTTATTCTACGTTAAATTTATGTGGTATGATATAATAAATAACAATCACATAATATGATATAAACTATAATATTTTTGATACAAGGTAATGTTTTTTTCATTTTCATTTCATTTATAGGTTCTGACGGGTCAATGAAAGTACCTACTATATTTAAAATTATCAACGTGTTTTTTTTTTTATCTTTACGAGTTTTTGAGCAATGGAACTATAAAAGTACTTCAAACAGTTCAAACTTCAACTTTTTATAATGAACAGGATAAATAGTTTAAAAAAAAAGATATGTTTTGATTAAGTTAAAAATGCATAGTATTTTCAAAATAATTGTGAAAAACAAAACAAAAATTCACAAAAACGGGAATTTTTGTGAACATGTTTTTGACAAAATTAATTTTGTTTTTTGGTGTAACTTAAAAACAAATAACTGTAGATACTTTAAATTTTCACAAAATGATTATATAATAATTTTATTAACATGATAGATTTTTTTTTAATATATTGACCATTTGAGATATTTATAGACATATTCAATTTTTTTTTTTTTTAATTTTATTTCTTTAAATGTGAGTAAGATTATTTATGTGGTACCTATTTTTATCGTTTGGCCAAATAGCTTGGACATGTTAAAGAAGATAAGTACATAAGTTATTCTAATGGCTATGTAAAAATATTTGAAATACATTAGTAAAATATATTTGTATAGGCATATATAAAAAAAACCAAAACTTGAAAATTTAATACAAAGTTCTTCATAAATATTTCATATTGAAACCAAATATTTATGCTATATTTGGACGAAATTCCATATTTAAATTATGAGTAACAATACTCAATATTTTGTTATAATTTGAAACCATTCATGGGATTTTGATGTAGGTACCTATTATTTAACTTCAAAGTTTAAACACACAATGGTTTTTTTTAATAAACGTTTATGGAAAAAATTAAATACATCTATTATTTTATTACCTAATAATTAAATTAATTAATTGAATAGTAGTTAATACCACAAAACATATCATGAAGTCAGAAGTATACTTAATGTAGTACTTATCATCACCACTCAGAATCATTTTTCATATTCAATGATTTATTATTAGTATAATCCTCCCCCTTAAATATTTGCATAGCTCTCCTAAATACAAAAGTTAATATTAATTAGTTAAAAATGTTTAGTTAAGTTGAAATATTAAATTTGTTTTCATCCTAACTAGTTATATAGTTAATTGAATATTTAAGTTAAAAATGTTATTTATTTAAATTTCAGTTGTCTATAATTAACTCAAAAATCTCTAAAATATTTTGAAAATTTAACTGTATATAGATAACACTAATATAACAATTT
>VUJU01004823.1:0-14104 GCA_009835225.1 Aphis craccivora
GTTTTATGGAAGCATGGAAAATGGACTCATCATGATCCATAAACGAATGAAGCCGGTGGGCTTCATAAGTATAAAATGATACTTGCATGATTTTACATCAAAATAAACGGCCATGCCCAGTGAACATAACGCGTATAACTTAGGTACGTTTATAAAAAGGATAACTGGTGTATAATATACATACAATACTTTACATACGTTACGTATGAGGCGAATTCTATGGGCATGCGCCGCATGCTTAAGAATATAAACATAATAATTTCGTATAAATACAAAAATTATTTTGTCATCAATAATATATTACGTACTTATTTAAAATCATCATAATGTATGACAAAAATGTCATCTGAACAGATGAAACTATTATCTTTTATAATTGTCTTTTATAATTTCGTGCTTTGGAAAATCACGTTTACGAGCTGTTTCCCGGGAAAACCGGTGGGAGATATGACGAAAACCAATAGAGATTAAATTGTTCTCCGTAGGGATCTGCATAAGTTCTATTATTTAGATTTTTCGAAACCGTGTTATTTAGATTTTTTAAAAACAACGTATACGTCAAACGCCCTTTAAAAAATAAAAGTTTTAAATAGTGACTTTTTGGAAAAACGAAAAACTGTTCCTAGTGAAGAATCCCTCGGAGAAAAAATCGACCTCTATACAAATTGTTCGTTCGGTCATCGGTTTACCGTGAAAACGCAAATAAAAACTGACAACTTCGTGCTTTGGAAAATCGCGTTTACGAGCTGTTTTCCGGGAAAACCGTGGGATATATGACGAAAACCAATAGAGATTAAATTGTTGTCTTCATGAATTGTTTTTTGATGGTACTTTAAATCACTTTGATAATAGAAAGTCCGGTTGCATGTTTCACATTTAAATTTGGTTCGTTTTTCTGTGTGCATTTTTATGTATTGTTTTAAGGTTCCTTTGCTAGACAGAACCTTATTATATTTTTGACAAACATGTCTATCAAAATGGCTGTCTAAATGTTTAGAGCACCATCTTTGCTTTTTAAAAGATTTTATACAGCTGGGATATGTGCACTTATATGTTACCTCTGTAACATAGAAAAACAAAAACATAATTAATAATAATTATATACATTCTAATTTAAGGAAATTTTCAGCTTACCATCTGCACTAGAACCTTCTGATTTTTCATCACTAGATTTGTCTTCACTACTAGTGTATTTACAATTTAAAACTAAAATTTAATATAAGATAAAAATAATTGTAATGATCTACTCATTGAATAAAATATAAATACTTTTTTTTTTTAAAAACACCAAGGGATGAAAAATATGCTTCTTCTGCTTCATTCATGTCATCATCCATGCTATTTGGTGTTTGTTCAGCGTCGACAACATTCGCATTTACCACTAAAAGTTAAAAATTAAAATAAAAAACATGGCATTTAGAAATTTACTCATTAAATTAAATTATATTATAAATGTTATACCTTTATGAGTTGTTTCATTGTCATCATCCATGCAATTTGGTGTTTGTTCTGCGTCGACAACATTCGTATTTACCACTAAAAGTTAAAAATTAAATTATATTATGAAACTTATAAATTCCTGAAATTTTACAATAAAAAACATGGCATTTAGAAATTTACTCATTATATTAAATTATATTATAAATGTTATACACAAACACATGTAGTAATGCAATGTTTTAAAAGAATTTGTATGCATACCTGGATGTGTTACACTAGGATTATCCTCTGAATCTAAATGTATTATTTTAACATGGTTGGGTAAAGTTAGTTTTATGATGTTTGTATCACATTGCTTTAAATCACTGATTCCCAAACTGGGGGACGCGCCCCCCTTGGGAGGCGTATGCACATTACTGGGGAGGCGCAAGGGGAAAGCAGTTATTACGAAATACTATTTTTATTTCAAAACGTAGAGAAAAAAATATTTTACCAGAAATCTTTATCTGTTACCGAGTGTCAGTAACGGATAACCGATAAAGACTATAAATGTTTGGCAGCAGAGTGTAACTTAACTGTTTAATGTTTAATTCCACCTAATCTCTAATTAATCGGTACGATAAAATTATGATCGATTTTTTTTTTTCATTTTTTTGTGCCGTCTGTCCACATAGGGTTTTTATTATTTCGCCATTACTGATGAATTGTGTCGCTAAAACTTTCACATCATTATTTTTATTTTTGAATTTTTCATTTTTTACATATTTATACAAATTGTCTTTTAAAGACAAGTTGTATAATTCCAGCTGTTTAGCCATTATTGTCTTCTCTCGCCTAGTGGTGAACTCAAATTGCACGGTGCCGGTTTTATGTGTTGTGAACCCTATATTATACAATTTATTAAAAACATCAATAAAACTATTATAGTAATAAAATATTATATTATTCCTTAGTAGGTAGGCTCCCATATTGACTATGCCTCTTTAATTTGGCACTCAGATAGCATTTGTCAAAACCAGAGTATCTAGTATACAAAATAATTTTTTGAGATATTTATCTTTTAATTGTCATTTTGAAAGACGTCCTCATTCTGGGAATATTAATATTAGTATTTTTTTTTTAATATTGCTCCTTTAAATAGTAGATTTAAAATGTTAAATTTAAAATTTCTTTTTAAACTATTACATAATTTAATTGATTGTCCAGAACTTTTAGAGCGTATTAATTTTAATGAAAATATAAAAAATTCAAGAGATAAACATCCTTTTTTATTTATCAATTATAAAAAACACCAATACAAACTATTATAATAATAAAAAATTACCAAGGTATTTGTCGATCGTCGTCGCTGTTGCAATGTCGTCGGCCACAAACAATATCGTTGACTTCTGCCTTATTGCAGTCATGTCGCGTAAGTAAAAAGTACAAGTAGGTATAAGTGATCACAATTGACACTACTTGTCACTGCGACACAATAAAATTCGTGCCTTCATGGTGACCATAGTGACAACTTTGTAAAAAAAAATGTATTGGGTCGCGGGCGCCTGGTTACCCTGTCACTATCTAATAAGTAATAACCGTTATTTTGTCACCACGATAGTACTGATAGTTGTACCTACATGTATTATTTTAAATCACTGTAATGTCTGTAATCATTTTCCAAATTGCTAATTGCCATACTTACATGATGTGTTGTTTTACCACATAGAATAGAAATTAGAAATTCTAAATTATAACTTGTTATGTGATAATACTCGTATTTGTCGTCTCAATGTCTCACCATATACCAACTTTCAATATACAATATACTATGTATATATTATACATGATATAACATATTATAAACAACAGTGAAAATTAGTAAGTACACAAAATGCCAAATGGTTAAATTCTAAATTTGATAGTTGTCACTTGTCAGTTAATAGTTATATTAATGTGGGAATTAATGGTAGTATTGTACTAGAAAAGAGTTAATTTACAGGAAAAAATAATTAAAAGTAAATATTATCAAATAAATTCTCTTTATATCATAAAATTATTAAAAATGTAAATAGCTAACATTTTGTTTGAAACCATCAAAAGTAAGTAAATCAAATAACAAATATCTACTGGTCTTAATTAATAAAAGTATTAATTATTAATTATTATTATAGGTATTGATAACATTAAAATAAATTTTACAACAATTTATAGTAATGATTTAAAAAAAGTATAAAATTAACTTTTGATGGTTTCAGACGATTTCGACGTTCATTAAAAACAAATCCGGTCTTTGAAAATACCCTCTCGCAAGGTACAGACGTTGCCATAGTACAGCACTTCTCCCGAGCCAATAAACTTAAATTTGGATAGTTATATCCATACTCTTTCCACCATTTTAATGGATCACCTGTCCTTAATAAAAGGTCTTCATCCACATATCTATTTACTTCTATGATACCTTTAGATGTATTAGATCCTTGAGTTTTTAATTTTGATGTTGTTGTATCAAAGCTGTTCCAAATAAAAAATTCATTGTTTTCAACTTGGATGTTATTGGTAATTGTCATTACTTGGTCTTGTGGTTTGTCTTTTTTCTTAGCTATCTTAGTTGTTGCATTTATTACTATACTCTTTGTCTGATATGCTATATATAAGTTATATAAATATAACTTCAACGCATCCCATTGTTCAATGATCCTATTAACTACAGAAGACATTGATAACCACCTATTAGCTGACGGATGCAGTATTTTGTGTTCTCTTTGGTTAAGAAAAACTTGAAATTGATGAAATTGTGACTGACGTTTAGAACTTTGACTGAAATACGAATGAATTTGACTTGCTAAATCTTCACAGCATTTTGGCAATTCTTTGCGAGCTTCGCTACTAACTAAATATAAGCGATGGCAAATAAATTTCATTAAAAAAATACCAGGAAAAACATTTTGCATTCTGGAAGCTACTGAGTTACGAACTCCAAACATTGAATTGCAGCCATCTGACCCAAATCCAATAATATTGGTAAAAAGAATTTTATATTTTTCAAATGTTTGTATACAAGAAGTAAACAAGTTATTAGCAGTGGCACCTTCATTCACCTTATCTATATTTTTCTTATCATAAACTTGAATCAAGGACCAAAATTAATTTACAATTCTTTGCTCCTCAGCGTCGTAGAACCTGACAATAACACACATTGTCGATTCACACCCAATATCTGTTGATTCATCAATCATCACAGAAAATTTGCTCAATTTAAGTTTAGTTGCTAAAATTTGTTTAACGAATGGTGAAATTACGTTTTTTATGACGTTTGTAGCTTTTGTTCTTTTGAGCTGGATTTTTTGACAAATTTCTGAATCATCAAAAATATGTTTCAAAACCCCTACAATATGATCTATGCAATTAAAAGCGACATTATGTTCTACAAGAAGGGCAGATAATTTAATTTTGGCAATTTTAATTTTATCTTCCAAAGGGTCTTTTTTATTACCATCTTTTATGAAATTTAACATTGCAGTTGAAGATTTTATAGGAGTATTAGAAACATTGATCTTATGTTTCTTACCAAGAGCATGATTTTTAATAACTACCAATTCAGAAACGAATGTTGCGTTACATTTAATTCATTTTGCTATCATATTTTCAGAAACGTCCAGGCTGCTTACGTATAGCTGCAAATACGTTCTTTGATAATTTTGCGGACTATATGTAGTAAAAAACCTATAATACACAACTAAACTCTATGAATTTATATTTTTCTGATAGATAATTACACGCTAGATCGTTTGATATACAAAACTTAGCTTAGGTTCAAAAGAAATTCCATAAAATCACGTATTAATCATAAATTATTCAGTATATTTTCATCGTTTTAGCGGGTTTTTTATTTTTTGAACCTAAGGCTATTTCTATTTTGTTTTTTACCTAAAATTTATGCGCATAATTTTTTTTTGATAGACCACTATGTGCTGAATATTTACATATATTATTTGTCACAGTAAAATTATTATTATTTTTTTTTAAATTGCTTCGAAAAAGGATATGTTTTGACGAACCCAAATATCTTAGATTTCACCCCACTGATTCGGTTTTAGGGTTGCTGGTAATTTTTCAACTGTAAAATATGACTAAGGATACCATTCTGATCATTTAAAAAAAAAATCAAGTCGATAACTGCAATATTAAAGAAATTAGGTTTTCGTGGATATTTGAAAAACGTCCAGGCTGTTTGCGTGTAGCTGTGAATACGTTGTTTTTTAAGTCTGCGCACCAAATGTAGTATAAAAAACTGTATTTCTCAACTAAACTATACAAATTTATATTTTCCTGTTAGATAATATCACGCTGAATCTTTATATGTACAGAACTTGCCTTAACTTCAAATATTTTTCAAGAAATAACGATTTGAACGTAAATATTTGGAATTTTTTCATCATTTTAGCAGGTTATTTTGGTACCATTGATCATAAGCTTATTAAAATTTTATTTCTTACCTGAACCTTAAAAAATTGTATTTTTCTGATAGACCAGTTCATGACGGATAAATACATATTAGTTTTGTCTTAGCACTATATATAGATATAGTACTTACATCACTACTTGCAGCTAACCTCACTAAACTTTTCATTTCATTTACACTATGTTCTTCGTTTTATAACTCATAGACACATACATTTTTTTTATTTTTTTATTTATTTAAGACACCTCATTAGTCATTTTACATTTTTTATGAAAATTTTCTATTTGGTTTTCGAGTTGTTCAAAAGCGTCTACCAACTTATTAATTTTCTTTTTTTTTTGTCTGAAATTGAATAAAAGATAGTATATAAATTAGAAGACAGAAGAAAATCAATTTTATAAAAATTGTATTTTTGTGTGTATTATACTCGAAAAACTAGTTTTAAACAATGATTATGAATATGACTTTGTACAAATTTTTTATAAATAAACAATAACAGTAACATAGGATAGATTTTTTTTTATAATATAATTTAATATTTAATATAATTTTTTAATTTGATAAATGTTTTAATAAATTTTCTTCATATTTTATTATATTTTTTTTTGTGCACGTGATAAGGTTTTAACTGTATATTTTATTGGCTTTAATGTTTTACCAATTACCTGGGCTTTAAAAGGTGCCACATCTTTAAGATGATATTTATGCAAATTTGTTGTTTTTGATAGAGGGTATTTCACCGTGACATATTGTGAATCGCATTCAACCACTACAGCAGCGTAATAGGGATAACCAATTGCTGTCACGTTAACTGGTGATCCCACTTCAAATGGATGATTGGTTGATGATGACTGTTTTGCTTCTGGTTCAACAAGAACATGTGGCTATATAACATAATGTTTAAGTATTAATATTGATTTTTACATACATTTTATACCTGACCGATAAATATCTGATTTCTTTTTCTTATTTCTAATTACATATCGGTTCTAGTTGATGTATATAAAAATAAAAATTTAATTCCTACATTAGATCATGCGCACAACACTAGATATAAGCAAAATATTAATATACTTGTACCAAATCTTAACAAAGAAGTATTTTACATACGGGTTTATATTTATGTCGTTCACTAAATATCAATATAAAAAATTATAAAGATGTCAAGCATTTCAAAAAATATATAAAACAATTAAATTTATCAAATGTGTAATTTTTATTTTTATTTTTTTTTAAATATCACCAGTTATTTATGTAAAATATTATTATTATTGTAAATTTATATATTTATTTACGTCTCTTCGTACTTATGTTTTAACTATCAATAATCAATTACTTTAACTTTATTATACATTTATATTATCATAATTATAAAATAACTAATTAGTAATAAAAAAAAAACCACATTGTATATATTTATTTAATCTATAATGTATGATTTCCTTATGTCGCAAAAAAATAAAAATTATTATTATTATTAATATTGATTTTTACATACGTTTTATACCTGACCGATAAATATCTAATTTCAATATACTTACGTCATAATCTACCTCTTTGCTCTCCCCTTCAGATGCTGAAGACTGCTTTACATCTGGTTCTATCTTTGAGCTCTCCCCCCCTTTGGTTGATGAGGACTGTCTTTCTTCTGGTTCAACAACATGTGTTTATAAAACATAATGTTTAAGTATTAATATTGATTTTTACAAACATTTTATACCAGACCGAAAAATATCTAATTTCAATATACTTACAATAATTCTGTGAAATCTTTTTTTTTTTTTTTTAACAACAGGTTTCTGTAAAACATAATGTCCAGGTATTAATATTAATTTGTACAAAATTGTCATTTTAAAAAAAAAAACCTGAGCTGATAAATATCTAATTTCAATATACTTACGTCATAATCTATCTTTGAGCTCTACCCGCCTTCGGTTGAAGAGGACTGTCTTGCTTCTGGTTCAACAACAACATGTGGCTATAAAACATAATGTTTAAGTATTAATATTGATTTTTACATAAATTTTATACCTGAGCTGATAAATAACTAATATACAATATACTTACGACATTTATGACACAACCTTGATAGTTATAAATACATTCTTCATCATTGCTTAATTTTTTTCTTTTAGTCATATGTTTTGTGTTGGTTATACAATTTAATTTCTGTCTTTGAGTAGTTGACGGAAAGCCCTTAAAATTGATCTCCATATATGTCCACCTTACTTCTGATGGGTTTTTAGGATATGCGTACATTTCCATTATTAATTTAATTTAAGTTATAGTAGATTTTTTTGGTTGTATTTGTGCACCTAGTATATCCCAATATTTTAATTTTATATGATAATTAGGGTATACATTTGTTGCCTCCAAAGCGCGTTCTCGTATGTCCATTTCTGAAGCTTTGAATAGGGTCTGATAAAAATAATATGGTTAACTTTAGCTGTACATTAAGGGGATTAACCTAACTTTACTTACCGAAGTTAATGTGTTTATGCGTCGGATCCACGTAGCCACAAGATTTTGAGGAGAATCGCTAACGTTGCTGTTCCCACAGAGTACCACCAATATATCTCGTACGCAACCCGATATAACACCACGAGGTTTTTTCAGCGATTGTAAAAAATGCTCAAAATCTTTCAGAGTTATAGCAATTAGGCTTGTATTTTTTTTTTTGCGATAAATATTCGAGTAAAATAATTGAAACTAATCTTCTAAAATGTAAAGCCATATTTTCAAACTAATATGATTTTAAAAAAACGAGCGAGTGACAATGATGTGCATGTAACTAGTGCGAGCCGTGAAAGCGAAATGAAAAGTGTATAAAATAAAGTAAGGTTATTGAACATTGAACATAAGGCAATTGAACATAAGGTAATTGAACAAAACCTAACCCCCAGGAGATAATGATAAGATACCTGCGGACGATATGACGTATAAAAAAATTAACGGAAATAGGGGAATTGGGTACTTCATTTTTCGTAGTAAAACCATAGCATATTTTTGCTTCATTTTTTACCTAAAATTTATGAACATATTTTTTCTGATTGACCACTATGTGTTGAATAGTTTCATATAACATTTGCTAAAGTACTATGATTTTTTTATTTTTAAATTGCTTCGAAAACTGATATGTGTTTTGACGATCCACAATACCGTAATTTTCACCCCATTATTTCAGTTTTAGGATTGATGGAAGTTTTCCAACAGTAAAATATGACTAAGGATACCATTCTGATCATTTTGAAACTTACACAGCTCATAGCAAGTATCCCGGGCAATACCTGCGATTTTGGTGAACCTACTACAAATATCAAGGAGACGGCGTTCTCATTGCCCCCCCCCCCGCCACCTTAATCCGGGATTGTATTTGCACTTGAAATTTTCAATTTTTTTCAATTTTTTAAAAAATTATATAAAATAGACTTAAAACTAAAAAAACAAACAACATTATAATATTGAATAATACTTTATTTTATATAATTACTTATGAGTTATGAACAATATTTCCGTTTTCTTGAGTCTATATTTTGCATTTGTAATAAGTTGAAAATAACTTCTTTCACATTTTTTTTTGCCTTTCAGCCTTACTGATGTATGAGTGCTGGTGTTTTCTAGAATTAAAATAAATATATATATATATATAATATTAATATATATAAATGAGTTTGTAAGACTGAGGTAACAAATTATTATGGTATGGTTACATACCTACAGTAGTGGCCGTCACGTCATGAATAACCTTTATGAAATGTATTGTTACAAATAATAAAGGTCTATTCATGACGATGATGACCTCTGTTTCTGAAATTTCTTCTTCCAAACTCATATTTTCAAAATTTTTCAAAACTTGAGAATTCTCCATTTTCTGATTTTGAATATAAATTTAAAAAATTAACTAACATCCAAAGTGTTAATGATGAATGATGAATGAACAAATTATGCTGTTTCCTTTCAAACCCACCCGAAAATTTTATTAACGAACCTAATTAAGATAAAGACACCGTCTACTGTCTAGACTCATTAAATGACACTCATTTACTATTCTATGAACTCCAGTTATTAAATCAAAATGCATATTTTCAATAAATGTTATTTTTAAACATATGTATATTTGCTCAAAATATAATCAAATATAATAATATTACGTATCGTGGCACTTGAACTAATTATTATTAAACATTTTAAAATCGATTTTTTTGTGGGAAAAGATATTTAATTTCATAGTTTGTATATTATATTAATTATTTAAACATTTGAACATTTATTTTATTTCTAATTGTACGGGTATTTCTTTACATCAATTCTACACAACCTAGTCTATCAGAAAAATACAACTTCATAAAGTTTAGGTGAAAAATAAAGGAAAATTAGGCTTCTATTTATTATCTAATCTGTGGGTTATAAAAAAAAAAAAAAATTGGAAAAAATCATATTGCCCTCGTAACCAATCGACACGTCACGAGTAAAGATCATCGGTTACAACTTTTCGACTGACGCAGCGATGGTGCACACGACACCACGCCAGAGCTGCGTCCCTCACCAGTAAGTTAATTAATGCTGGTATTTAAGAAGCCATTCAGGTAATCGGAATTCGACCGTAAAAACATGTATCGTATTTGTTTCATGTTTACATGTTTCGTATTTCGTATTTTGTTTTCGTGTTATCGGTATTTAAGTTTTAAGAGCGTTATGTTCAAAAAGTAGATGGTAAAATTATGATATATTTGTAAAATATACCGGTTTTTTATGTTCAAAAAGCGATTACTCAAAAAATATGTTAAGTACAAAAACCAATTGCACATAAAACTTTTAAGCATATTTTGTTCTATTAGAAAAATATAGTGAGTACCAATTTGGAAAAATATTTAAGATTTTAGAGCGTTATGTTCAAAAAAGGTAGGGAAAATTACGATTTATATGTAAAATCTACCGGTTTTTTATGTTCAAAAAACGATTACTCCAAAAATATGTTAAGTACAAAAACAAATTGCTCATAACACTTTTAAACATATTTCGTTCTATTAGGAAAATATACTTTTTTTCAATTTGGAAAAATATTTAAGTTTTTATAGCGTCATGTTCAAAAAATGTAGCGAAAATTACGATTTATATGTAAAATCTACCGGTTTTTTATGTTCAAAAAGCGATTACTCCAAAAATATGTTAAGTACAAAAACATATTGCACATAACACTTTTAAGCATATTTCGTTCTATTAGGAAAAAATACTTTATTTCAATTTGGAATAATATTAAGGTTTTTATAGCGTTATGTTTCACCATACGTTTATGATTCCAGGACATACACACCTGGAAGCTGTTAGGTACTATACATGCAACAATCGAAAAACAAAAAAAAAAAAAACATACATCTGTTGTTATTGAATTACGTACCAAAAGATTGAGCTATACTCATTAGTACGGCACAAAGAAATCCTTCCATTAAAGTAGTTAAAATGAAGCAAGATTTTTTTAACTTCAAAGATCTAATAACTAGGTAATATGTATGTTCATAAAAAATGTAACAATAATGGAGAACCTTTGTTTTGGAACAAATTCAAATGGATGAAATACACATCTGATAATGTAGCTAAAGTATTATATAAGCATTCATTTTCCAACAATGAATAAAAATGTTTTAAAATGGATTTGAATAAGAAAATTAGACGTTCTTGCGAGTTGATAAGTTTAAAACCTTTGCACTCAAAGCCCTTGCCTTTAAGTGAGGAAAAATTGAAAGATTTGAATTCATTACTTCCGTATCATCTAGTAGGCCATTTTACAATATATTAATGCAAAATGTACAACTTACATCGGGAAATAATAACGAAGAAGATTTGTATGATTAAAGTGGGTATCTAAAATAATACAAAATTTATATTTTTTTAAAGTTATCTTAAGTTAATCTTAAAAAAGGGATCATTATATTTTTTTCAATAGGTACCTACTGTGGTATACCCGTATTTCGGTATACACGGTATAACCAACTAGGTACGTCTTACCCTCGTATTCTCTAGTTAATGACACTCTCTAAAATGAATTAGAATGGCACTGTTAACCTTTTGAGGTACGATGGTGTTCAGTAAACCTACTTCGCCTTACCTCCGTACTCTTTAGTTAATGACACTCTCTAAAATGAATTAGAATGGCGCTGTTAACTTGAGAGGTATGATGGTTTTGCGGTAAATCAACTACGCCTTACCTCCGTACTCTTTAGTTAATGACACTCTCTAAAATGAATTAGAATGGCACTGTTAACTAGTAAGGTACGATGGTGTGCGCTTGCTGATTCTACGCTCCTTTATGGTGGAAATGACTCAAAGATTACATATACCCGTGGTATGTATATCCCGGCACTGTTTCCTATATGAAGGTAAGGACGCAACGATGACTTAAATGATATTCAACTTGGGTTGTCCAGGTCGGAAACACTTTTTATTAATTTTAAAAAAACACAAAATAAAACAATAAAAATACTGTATTGCTTAGCCCGTACTACAATCGTCGCTTCACACGCACGATCGTCGTACCTACGCTCTCGCCGACTCACTCAGCGACAACGGGACTTCCGTGCCTGTGCGTACGGAGGTCTTATATACAAAATTTTCTTGTTGCCTCAGCACATTTAGCTTCACCGGCCTCTCCCGTGTTATAATTTTATTTTAAAATATTCTTCTATAACAATTTTTGGACGACTGTCTACAATATACGACAGTACCTACTTGCTTTTAGTTAATATATTTTTTTTATTTTTGGTGTTTGGAAATGTGTTACTTAAATTGTTAATTTAAGTAGACAGAATTTTTTTGTTTGTAATTAAAATAAGTGTAGTGTTGTTTTATAATCAAAATGTATAGTACTACTATGAGGCCAATGTCTTGACTTTTTTCATTTTAAAAATGTGTAGGGCCAATGTCATGGAAAATCTTGTAATAATGAAATTTTTAGATATAAAAAAAGGTTAAATGGTTATATTTTAGTCTAATCTTAAAATTTTCTCAAACACTTAACTTCATAAACTGTTTAATTATAGTGTTTCTCATTGCGATAATCATCCATATCATTGATCAACCTGTACGACGGTAGCGGGAAGCTAGGTAAAAAAAAAAAGCGGAACAGTCGCAAGTGACGACCGTATATCATAAAACATTACACAAGCCAGAGTTTGTCAATTAAAGTTGTGTAAATTTGCCCATTTTCTTTAACCAAGCCTAAATAATGGACAGATAAGCCCGTGTGTGGTATCAATAGATTGGGAATGATATGCAGATTATACCTTAGTCATTTTTGAAAAATCAATTGAATAATGCCGAATATATTAGCAAAAAATTTTAGTATTTTTGAGACAATAACAACTGTGCTCGACCATTTTAGTTATTACGTTTCACGTAACAGCGCCAAAGACCGTATTATCTCCTCTATGCCGAATACGTCGTACAGTTCGTACATTGGTCACTAGGAGCGGTTCATGTAGTTGCCTGCCGGCGCCGCCGGGCTGCGATTTCGTTTATCGTATTCGTTCTGGCGAGTGGCGACATTTTGCTGTTGAGTGTTGACGTTTATATACGCCGCCGCACCGTAGCATGTAATAACCCAGTGTGATTTGTAGTAATTATTAACACTATTCATCTATTGTTTAGTGGGACGTGTGGATCGTCAAGTGTTGAGAATATTAATATTTAATATTGTTTTGTAATAACTACACATATTAAATAGATATTTTGTAATTTGTTTATATTTTTCTAGTGTATCAATGGAAATTACGTGAAAAGAGAAACTATTTGAAAAAAAAAATAGACACCTACTATATTTATGGACGAGTTCAAAAAAGAATTTTATCACCATAACATAAAAAAAAAGTTTAAAAAAAAAAAAAAACGTATTTCCGTTTTATGGAAGCATGGAAAAATGGACTCATCATGTTCCATAAACGAATGAAGCCGGTGGGCTTCATAAGTATAAAATGATACTTGCATGATTTTACATCAAAATAAATGGCCATGCCCAGTGAACATAACACGTATAACTTAAGTACGTTTATAAAAAGGATAACTGGTGTATAATATACATACAATACTATACATACGTTACGTATGAGGCGAATTCTACGGGCATGCGCCGCATGCTTAAGAATATAAACATAATAATTTCGTATAAATACAAAAATTATTTTGTCATCAATAATATATTACGTACTTATTTAAAATCATCATAAT